>SMDT01000449.1:0-169755 GCA_005392925.1 Aquilaria sinensis
TGTCATAATGGCTAAAAACCATTATATTGTATAATTCTCACCATAGTGATTGAAGTGTGGGGGCTAAAAGGTATGATCAACACATCCTTAAAAGTGTTCCAAGTTGGTAACTTGGCCCCGAAGAAAAGCCTTAAGGATTGCTTGTTTGTCAAGCAACTATGGACTTTTTTGTAAGGTTTTGGAAATTCGGGTACTCAATTGGAAAACTCTCAAGAAAGAGACTTCAAGAGTTGTGGGAAGGACATGAATGGTATGAAAGTGCTATTGGAGGACCAAATTGCTCAAGGATGACAAGTTTGGACAAAGCAAACACTAAAGGCATTAAGGGCCTAAATGTCTTATTGTAAACCTTAAGGTGTTCAAGCTTTTGACATAAGTCAGAGGATGGAATTATGGGGTTATCCCACCATGGGGGAGGCAGTGAATACTTGATGAATAGTAAAAAATGTTAGGCACATGTGTACCAATGAATTTAAGACAAAGAGACCATAATTAGTGAGAAGGAAAATGACATAAAGCATCGTTAAGCTTGTTTAAGTGTGTTTTGTGCCCTTAAGCTCATTTAAGGCCATTTAAGTGGTTAATTCACTTACCTCTCTCCCATTTTTAGCCTCCTCCAGCCCAAGAACATGGCCACACTTCCTCCATAGCCACCACAGCTTCAAACTTGCAATTGATTGAAATTGAAGGCAAAAGGAAGCAATTGGAAGCAAACTAGAGTTATTGCTTGGATGCTTCAAGGATCAAGCTTGATTTTCAACCTACATACTTTTGTAAGGGTTCTCTTGCTCTCATGGGTTGTTTTCTATGTTTTCAAGCAACAATGGAGCTAGGACTAAGATTGGAAGAGAGCCATGAGCTTGATGGAACCAAGCTTAGTGAGGGAAGTGCACTTATTGAAGGTTTTGTGACTAGTGTGAAGTGCACTAATGATGGCAGTGAAATGAGGGTTTCTAGAGCCCAAAGTTAGTACTGAACTAGTGTTAAAATCCTCCTAAGACCAAGCATTAGCTTGAGGAGGGCTTCCATAGTGATTTGGTTATGTTTATTATTTGTGTTTATGGACTAATCTATGGTTATTGTTGCTGCTGCATTTCAAGTGTTTGTGTTGGTTGTGAATGGCTGCTGCATTTGGCTGGTATATCTTGTATATATGCACTCTAGTTTTTGTGTTTTAGTGTCTTTGGATTCAATTTTTAATGATGGTTACATTGCCTATTGAATCCGAGTGTCACCCTTACTAAGTTTCTCAATGAAACTTACTGCCCTAAATTCTATCATTTCAGGTCCAGCTAAAAGATCAACTTTAAACTAACCTTTGTGGTTTGAGTTTTGATCTGAATTTTGAAGTGTATGAACCTCCATATGTCTAGTTATGATCTGGAAAATTTTGGGATTTTAGGACCACATTTGGTATTTTTAATGGTGGTACTTATTGTGTTGTGCAGCAGCTGTCCAGCATCCTGTTCTGGAGTCCATTGTGTCTCAAGCACACCTATGAACCTAGGGTGCGTATTTAGCTGAGTTAAGACCATTTTGTAGTGCATGTATGCATGTACATGTATTTTGTATGTAAAATGAGACAAGGTATGTGAAATATTTGAGTAATGTTTTGGCTATGTATGTGATGGGGTGCAAAGCTACCTAAGTGTGAATGATGGGCTGCTTACTTGTAAATTCTGGTTCAGCCACATAAAGTGGTTATTAAATGCAGGTGAATGTATTTCCTATGTGTAATGGACATATATTGGGTATAGCCTTGGAGGGCTTTCCCCTTGTGAATGAACTGTTTTGAACACTTATGAAATTTTGTATGCACAAAATGGTCATAAAGTGACCAGAAATTTTGACTCTTCACTTATAAGTTCTATATCCTCCCTGTGTAGATGGAATCCTGGTATTCAAATTTTGGCCACATCCTATAGAACATCTAGAGGTTCAAGTGGGATTTGGAATTTCTGAATTTGGAGACTTGTAGCCAAAGATATGACATTGTAAAATTGGCTAAGTTACTGTTTATTTGGTCAGAATTTTGTAACCAACTTCAAAAATCCATAACTTGGTCCATAGGTGGGCTATTGATGTAAAAAAAAATTCCTTGGTTTGCTCTAAGTCTCTTACTTCATAATGGAGCAAATAAAACAAGGGTTTCATGAATATAATGGATACAGTTTATTAGTGGAAGTTACAGGTGCAGTGGCTGGTCACCAGAACATAACAAGATTGCATAATGTGTGGTAGCCAAGATTAATACTTTTGCTAGTGTTTTCCTTATTTGTTGACCATGGTGTGCATGAAATGTGAATATGTGTGTGATGGTTGGACCAATATGCATGTGTTTACATAGTGCCCAAGAGGGCCACTTGGGTGTGCACAGGTAGTGTTCTAATGGCCTACAGAACAATACCAATTCTGGGAGTCTAAATGCACAATTTTGGCAACATAATTGGACTACCCTAGAGTGGGTACATAAGTTTTTGGTATCAAGAGCAAGGTTTTTTATACCTGTACATTGCATAAGTTGGCATGCAGGGCATTTACATACTTGAAACTACAGTTTGGTCTCTGCTATCTCTCTCAAATCGGGATTTCCCCTGTCTATTACCATTATCCTTCATGTGGAAAGAGAAAAGAGATTGCTGTGGTCCATGGGTCACTGCTCTCATAAAAAGCGCTGGGTGGGGAGTGAACGAAAGTGCACTCCACGAATACAAGGGGTGGGGGGGGGGACGCGGAGGAAAAGGGGGGGGAAGGAGCAAGGGCGCCACTACCCTGAGGAGGGCGTGGGTCTGGTGGGGAGAGGGGGCCGGAGGAAAAGGAAGGCGGTGCTGTGGCGAAGGGAAGCGGAATCCCCTGGCGGTAGGGGCGGGGGCTCGCCGAAGGGAGGGGGCGTGTTGGCTAGTGGATGGGCGAGGGGAGGGGTTGCGCGGTTAGAGGACAGGGGCCGCGGGGACTCGGGGTACGTGTGCGAACTGCGCGGCGGGAGGGAGAGGGGAAGGAACGCGTGGTGCACGGCGCAAAGGCGAGTGTAGGGTGGGCCATGACGGGGGGATTAGGGTATGGGGGGAGGGGGTGGAGTTGCGGCATGGCGCCGAGGGGTGGGGGGGCGGAAATGGGGGCCGGGGTCGGGGTGTACGCTCGGGGAGGGTAGGCGTGCAGTGCGGATGTGGAGTGGGACCCCGTGGGGGGCGAGGGGGGAGCGGAAAGTCCACTCCCTTGCTCCTTCCTTTTCGCCATCCTCGAAGGCAGCCTTGCCTTTCTGGACGTTTACGGAGGACATGAATTTGTACTCCGGAGACTGCCAGCAAATGGCTACGTAGATCTCGAAAGGGGTCCTCACCGATGCCTCCTTCAAGGCCATTGCTGCGGCTCACCCGGGCGACGATTCTCTTGCCGCGAAGCTTTCCGAGCACGCCGCTTAGGTACACTTTTCGTCTACCTTCCTCCTTTGAATTTTTTCTAAGTGTTTGGTTTTCTCTTTGTCTCAACGACCTCGCTTTTATCCTTTTGCAGCTTCTAGGCTACGCTGGCTTACTCCGAGTTCGGGTGGCGAGGCAGACTGAGTTCCGGGCCAAGGCCCTAGAAGCCATAGAAAAAACAAAGGCCATGTGCTCGGAACTGGCTGTCAAGAACCTGGAGCTGGCCCAAGCTGCGGAGAAGGAAGTTGCCGCCCTTCGGGAGGAGTTCCAGAAAGAAAAAGATGAACTTTTGAGGGACTCCTCCTAGAAACTTTCTGACCTCGGCTCCCAGGTGGCAGAGCTGATCTCGGCAAATGAGGCGCATCTGAAAGAAAAGTCAGAAGTCGAAGGTCTTCTGGCGAAGGCGCTTGCTGAGAAGGCTGTGCTCCAAGCCGAGGTCGATGCTATGAAGAAGGAGCCGGAAAAGAAGAAAGTGAAGGAGCTGAAGAAGAAGGTCTCAGATTTGAAGAAGGACTTCAAGGAGCTTGAGGTTGAAAAAGACAAGTCTGACCAGATGACCAAGGTTGGTTTTCAGAACGGATTCTGTCTTGTTCGCCACCAAGTCCTTTAGAGGTTTCCAGATCTGGATCTCTCTTTTCTGGCGGCCCTGGACATTCCCGAGGGACCTCGGTGGACCTGGTCTAAGATTGACCATTTGAACCTGCCTCCTTGTCTTCCGGCGCCGAAGGTGGTGCAAAAGGACACAGGAGCCGTAGACTCCCAGGACGCCGAGAAGCCTTAGTTTGTTCTAGGGTCATTGTCCTTTTTTTCTTCTTTTTTGTACTTCTTCTTTTGGCTATCTTTTTTGTAAGCACACTTATCTCAATAAAGACCTTGAAAATTTGGCTAAGTCTTTTCCTGAGATTTTTTGGTTTTCCTTTGTCCCGAACTTTTATTAGTTCAAGAGACTTCGGAAAACTTGGTCTGTGCTTATCATGGTGACCTCTTTCGCGAAATCCTGACTTGTTCAACTTATGCCCAAAAAAAATTTTGGCTAAGTCTTTTGCCAGATTTCCTCTGTTGTCCCGAACACGTTTGCTCTAGAGACTTCGAAAAATAACGCTTTTGCTTATTTTAGCGGCCACCTTTGCGAAACTCGCACCACTCATGCTAAGAAACTTTTTTTTGGCTAAGAAACTTTTTATACTTTAGAGAAAATTTTCCTTTCTTTGTACAGCACGGTCTCTTTTGCCGAGATCCTAAGCGTAAAATTTTCTCAAGGTGTCCGAATGCCACGTATTTTTCAATTCTACGCCTTCAGAATCGCCGAGCTTGTAGGACCCTTTTCGTACTTCGGCAAGAACCAGGTAAGGGCCTTCCCAGTTGGCGCGAAATACTCCGTGGGATGGCTTTCGAGGTGTGAATTCATTCTTTCGGAGAACGAGGTCCTCTCTCTTTATTCCTTTTGGCCTTGCGCGCAAGTTTATGGCCGTGGCCACTCTTTGCTGAAAAGCTTTTCTTCTTAGTTCGGCTATTTCTTTGTGCTCGTCGACGAGGTCAAGCTTGGTTCTTAGGCCGAGGTCATTTCCATTTTCATCAAAAACTTGTACTCAAATTGATGGTTGCACTACCTCGATTGGGATGATGGCTTCTGTACCGAAAACGAGTGAAAAAGGCGTTTCCCCCGTGGCTCTTCGGGGTGTTGTTCGGTAGCTCCATAGTACACTTTGGAGTTCGCCTGGCCATTTCCCTTTTGCTTCCCCTAGCCTCTTTTTCAGACCATCTTTTATGGTCCTATTAGATACCTCTACTTGGCCATTGCTTTGAGGATGGGCTACTGGGGCGAAGTGCATCTTTATTCCGAGGTCGTTGACAAAGTCCTGGAACCCTTTGTCAATAAACTGGGATCCATTGTCGGCCACCAGTATCCTCGGTATGCCAAATCTACATACAATGTTCTTCCATATGAACTTCTGCACTTCTTTAGCTGAGATAGTTGCTAATGGTTCTGCCTCGACCCATTTAGAGAAGTAGTCTACTGCGACCACGCAGAACTTCACGCCTCCGGGGGCTGTTGGAAGCAGCCCGGTGAGGTCTATGCCCCAAACCGCGAAGGGCCAGGGATAGTCAGCCGAAGTTACCATCTCCGAGGGTGCCCTCTAGATTTTTGCGTGTTTTTGGTAGCTCTCACATTTTCGGACGAAATGTCGTGCATCCTTTCTTAGGGTAGGCCAAAAATATCCTTGGCGGAGTACCACTGCGGCGAGGGCATCAATTCCAATGTGTGAACCACAAGCGCCTTCGTGGACTTCTTCGAGGATCATTTCAGTATCCTCTTCGCCAACACACCTCTGTAAAGGTTTTGCATATCCCTGCCGATATAGTTCTTCACTTATTAGGAAGAATCGCCCAGAGCGTCTTCGCACTTTTGCGGCTTCAATGGGGTCTTTAGGGAGCGCGTTGTCCGCAAGATACCTCTTTATTGGATCTTTCCAGCCCTTTTCTGAAGTTACTATGCTCAGTACTTCAATGCTCGGGTGGTTTAGTACCTCGGTGTACGTTTTTGCCTTTGCCAGGCAATTCGCTTCGGTGTTTTCCCGACGAGGTATATTTTTGATGTGTATGGCGTCGAACTCTCGAATGAGCTTCGTCACCAGTTCGTGGTGTTTTGCCAAAATTGGGTCTTTCGCGCCGTAGTCCCCTGCCATTTGCCGAACTACAAGCTGGGAGTCACTGTGAGCCTTCAAGTTTCTTACTCCAATTTTTCTGGCCAGGCACAACCCTGCTATCAGAGCTTCATACTCAGCCACATTATTAGTGGCACTGAAGTTGAACTTGATGGCCTTTATCACCTCTAGACCTTCGGGTCCTCTGATGATCACTCCGGATCCTTGGTGTTCGGAACCTGAGGCTCCATGCGCATGTAGCGTCCATTCTGGCTCACCTTCGCCAAGATCCTGGTGGCTATCTTCGGTGGTAGGTACTTCGGCGATGAAGTCAGCTAGTGCTTAAGCTTTTATGGCTTTCCGAGGTTCATAAACAATGTCGTGTTCGCCGAGTTCTATACACCATTTGGAAAGCCTTCCCGAATGATCAACTCTTTTCATAACATCCTGTAGAGGCAGACTACTACGGACGATGATGGGGTGAGCCTGAAAGTATGGCCGCAATCTTCTTCCTGCCAGCACCAAGGCGTATATGGCTTTTTGGAGCAATGGGTACCTGACCTCGCCGCCGTGCAGGGATTTGCTTACGTAATAAACTGGCCATTGTCTCGGCCCTTCCTCTTTCACAAGGACCGAGCTCACTGCTTTTTCTGAAACAGCGAGGTACAGGATGAGGGGCTCTCCTTCACGAGGTTGTCGCAGAGTAGGCAGTCGAGACAAATAGATTTTAAGTTCTTCCCAGGCTTTTTGGCAATCCTCATTCCAAGGATGGTCACCATCCCCGAGGTCGTTTTCTCTTCTTGCTGTCTTAGTAAGGACTTTGAAGAATGCCCGACACCGATCCCCGTACCTGGAGATGAACCTGCTAAGAGAGGTTATCCTTCCAGTGAGTCTCTGCACGTCTTTCACTGTGACAGGAGTTCAGAATTCGAGCAGAGCCTTAATTTTTTCTGGGTTAGCATCAATGCCCCTTTCTGATACCACGTAGCCCAAAAATTTTCCCGAGGTCACGCCGAAGACGCATTTTTCGGGGTTAAGTCAAATTCTGAATATTCTGAGTTGCTGGAAGATTTCCTCTAGGTCTGTGACATGGTCTTTAGGCATCTTACTTTTGACTATCATGTCATCAACGTATACTTCCATGGTCCTCCCTATTTGGTTATGAAAGACTTTGCTCATCAGCCTTTGGTAGGTGGCTCCTGCATTTTTGAGCCCGAAGGGCATCCTAGTGTAACAATATGTTCCACCTTCGGTGATGAACGCAGTTTTTTCTTCATCTTCGGGATCCATCCTTATTTGATGATACCCACTGAAGGCGTCGAGGAAGCTTAGGAGCCCATATTCGGCAGTTGAGTCGACCAACTGGTCTATCGGTGGGAGAGGATAGGAATCTTTTGGGCAGGCATCGTTCAAGTTTCTGAAGTCGATGCACATCCGTAGCTTACTACACCCTTCTTTTGTAGCAATAACCACATTGCTTAGCCATTCGGGGTACTTGACCTCCCTAATTACGTTTGCGTCCATCAAGCGTTGTACTTCGGTTTTGACGAATTTACTTTTGTGGGCCGAGATGCCTCGCTTCTTTTGCCGGACAGGTTTTGCTTCCGGGCTTACTTTAAGGCTATGTTGTATTATGCGAGGGTCTACCCCTGGCATATCCTTTGGCGAGTAGGCGAACAGTCCTTTATTCATCAGTAGAAAGGATACAAGGTTTTTCTTGTCACCTTCGGCCAGATTTTTCCCTATTCGGGTATTTTGGCCGGGGACAAGTTCTACTTCTTCCGTTTCTATTTCTGCAAGCTTTTCCGCCCCGCCCATTTTTGGTTCTTCGGTGGGTAGTGTCCCTCCTGCTAAGGTTTGTGCGAAGTTGGCTGTTGGGGCCTTTCGGGCTTTGACAAACACCTTTCTGACCTCGGCTTGGTCGATGAAAATTTCGGCGTCTCCGTCCTTGGTGGCGAAGGTGATTGTTAAGTACTTCACATCTGGGCGAATGTGCAAATTCCCTTGTGTTTGGCTTCCAAGGATGGCGTTGTACGACGAAGGGACATCCATGACAATGAACCTCGTCATTGTGGAGGCAAAAATTTCTCATTTTCCGTTGATCGAACTCCCTCTCATCATCAGGGGAAGGTCGATCCAGCCGAGGACGGGCAACTCTGAGGGTCCTATTCCAAAGGTTGGTGAAGTAACAGGCTTGAGGTCGATGCTGGATATTCCCAAGCTTGGGAGCAGATGCGAGAATAGGACGTCGGCATTTGACCCATCATCAAGCAATACCCTTTTGACGTCCCAATTCCCTATTCTTGCCATGACCAATAATGGGTCGTCATGAGGGAAAATGACGGAGGAACCATCTCTTCGGGTGAGCTTTTTCGATGGACTTTGGTACTCCATCGTTGCTATTTCCCTGGCTTTCCTCTTTCTCCCCGAGGATGGCAGTCCAGTGGTGATGGTTTGTATTACCCCCGCCGAAGGTGGGAGGCGCCTTTTTGGACTTCGGTTCCTCCTTCTGTCGGAGTCATACTCATCTTCATCAGCCTTTCCTTCCTCCTCTCTCCTTGCCTTTGGCGAAGGCATTCGCAGATAGCGCCGCAGTTGACCTTGCTTAATCAGCGACTCGATGTACTTCTTCAACTGGAAGCAGTCTTCGGTGTCATGACCGTGGTCGCGATGAAACTGACAGAACTTCTTCATATTCTTTTTGTTGTCAGCGGTCATTGCCTTCGGTCGCTGAATCTGGGACCCCTGTTTCTCCATTGTCATGAGGATGTTGGTCCTTGTGGTGTTCAGGGGTGTAAAGTTCGGAGGAGGCTTCCTTCCCCTGATCCTCCGAGGTCGTCCTGTTTGCTCTGTCGGATACTTGGCTTGCTGGCTTGATCCTTCGGGACGGGAATGGTCGTTCTTTGGCCCCCCCATTCTTAGCTCTTCGGCTATCATATGCTGCTCGGCTCTTCGGAAAAATTCACCGAGCGTGTCCGGGGGGTCTTTGCAAAATTCATAAAATAGCTGCGAGTCCCTCCGAAGGCCCCGTATCATGGCGAGGATGCGTATTTCTGGCCAGAAGTCTGGAACACTTAGGGCCTCTCGGTTAAATCTTTCGACATAGTCACGGATGGTTTCCCCGTTCCTTTGTGCTATGTCGAACATCTGTACCGGCATCTTCGCCGTAGGACGACTCCCAATAAACTGCTGGGTGAAGGCAGTGGACAGCTCCTGGAACTCTCTGATGGTTCCTGGGGCCAGAGAGTTGTACCATGCTGTAGCGGGGCCGGCAAGGGTGACCTCGAAACATTTGCATAAAGTGGCATCATCAGCCCCGTGCAACACCATGCTTCGTTTGTACTTCGTCAGATGGGCCTGTGGATCTGTTCGGCCATCATATGTCTCTAGCCGAGGTACCCGGAAATCACTGGGCATGGACGCTTCGACTATTGTTCGGGTGAACAGTGACTCATCGCCACAAAAGGTTTCAGATAGTCTGGCCCAGACAGGTCTACGGGCTACCTGTTTTTCCACCCTTTCCAACCTCGTCAATATTTTCTCCATAAGGAGTGTGGCGCTAGGCTCTTCTTCGGGGAAAGAAGATCGTTGGCATCTCTTCGGGTATGGGGACCTCGCCTCAGGTGACGAACTCCTTTGGTGCGGGATTTTGGGTCGTTTGGACTCCATCCGTCCCACAAGCCGTGCCCCAAGGGGCGTGTTTTCGGTTGAAGATTCCTCTCGTGGGTCTCCACTTCCCGAAGTACGATGAGCTGATTTAGAACTTCTCTCGCGAGGGCGTGCTGGCGAAGGAGGCCTCTGGGCCTGAGTTTGTTGTAGCCACCTTTTGTCTATCTGATGTGCCATTTCGGCCACAACAGAACGCTGGAAGTCGCGCAGAAAACTCATAGTGATAACCAGAGGACGTTCTTCCTCAGGCAAGGAAGTCCCTGGAAGAGTTTGCTCAGTAGCCGGTTGGACTTCAGGCGCGGACGGGGACCTAAGAAGTCCCTTGTCCTTAGAACGCCGAGTTTCCACGACGGCAACCTTAGGGTGGGTTCCCACAGACGACGCCAAATGATGCCCTTCGGCATCTTTGTCTTGCGACATGGTGAATTCCGAGGGAGCTTCTGAGGAGGGAGAACGCCTGACGGAGAGGTTCCCCAGGTGGGAATGTACCTGAAAGACTCCGAAAGAAATGTTAGGAGGTCCCCAGGATGACTTTCAGGGGAGGAGCCTCCGACGCCCAAGTTAGTGTCCTGGTAGTGAGTAAAATAATGATACTTAAATGGATATGGGATCTGGCCTGTATATGTTTTCTGTTGTGCGAGAATACCGATGGCGAGAGAGCCCCCCTTTGCCAAGTCCTGTCTCTCAGTATTTATAGAAGTACCTGGCCCGTTTGGATCCTGACACGTGTTCGATCGGATTCTTTTTGTGATTTTTGGGCGTAGGGAACAGGTAGCCGTTTGTAGGCTCCTGATTTTGTGGCTGAGACGGGACTTGGATGATGTCAGCGTGTCAGGCCGCCGTTTCAGGCAACGTGTGGGCGATCTGTTAGAGGCTCCTTAAATGCTCATTAAATGCTCCTGTCGTACTCCCGAGGTCCTTTGGGCGAGGTCGCCCTTTGGTGCGGACGCCCTTCTTCGGGAATCACGCTAGTGGCTCGGGAAGTTCTCTAGCCCGGGGGTTCTGCCTTCGGGGTAATCTCTCCTGCTTTCAGTAGCTGGTTCTTTTCTCCCGAAGGCGATATGTTCGGTTCCCCGAGAGAGTCATCGACACACTTAGATAACCTGGCGTTTCAGCCGAAGTGCTTACTTCGTCATGCTTGATCTCGCTTCTACCGAGGTCTGTGGCAATGCTTTCTTCCTAGCTACGTCAGGCTCCCTGGTCAAACCTTTGGGGAATTGATGCTGGGGGAGGCGATAGCCTTTTGGCTATCAATAATTATGTACGTAGACTAGGCCTTCGTTTGACGAAGTTACATAGCCAGCCTATAAGGGCCAAAGGATAATAAGCAAACCTTATCAGACTCAAAAGGTGGAAAAAACAATCCCACAGAAATGAGCATTATGTGTCCTTATTAAGGGTATAGAAGAAGTAGAGTTGGCCCCTTGCAAATATGTGAAAATTGACAAAGATCTCCTGTCTAAGGTAAGACAATCATTTTATTGAGTTCCTGTGTTGGCTAATATGGATGTTTTCATATGGTCCCATTGTGACATGTCAAGAATAGATCTTAATATTATTATTCACAAGCTACAAGTTAACCCTTCCATTTAACCAATCCAACAAAAGAAGTAAAATATGACACCTAAAAGAAAAGACTTTGTCAGGGAAAAAATGACAAGATTTCTAAAAGAAGGAATCATTCAGGAGGTATGATACCTCGAATGGCTCACAAATATGGTTCTTTTGAAGAAAAAAAAAAGGAATGATGCATATGCATTGACTATATGAACTTGAATGACGTCTATCCCAAGGACCCTTGCCTATTTCTTTCAATAAACCAGTTAGTTAATGCCACTGTGGAATTCAAGATTTTATCCTTTATGGATACCCTCAATGGGTACCACTAAATCTAGATAAACCCAGAGGATGAAGAGAAGATAGCCTTCACCATAGGAGAAGTTGTATATTCTTATCAAAGAATGCCATTCAACCTGTAGAATATGGGAGCCACTTATTAAAGACTCATAGATAAAATCTTTTTTGAGCAATTAAGGCAGAACATGGAGGTTTACGTAAATGACATAATCATCAAAAGTAAGGGAATAACCTATTACTTTGACAATTTATGTAAAACTTTTCAAAGAATAAGCCAGTATAATATGAGATTGAATCCCCAAAAATGCATTTTTAGGGTCGGGGCAGGAAAGTTTCTAGGCCTTATGGGCTTCAAAAAGGGGATCAATTCCAACCCTAATAAAATTAAAGCAATACTAGTGATGCCGGACCCTCAAAATAAGAAATATGTTCAAAAGCTAGCGGGAAGACTGACCTGCCCTATGGCGTTTCTTGTCCGAGTTCGAGGACCGTTACTGATCCCTCTTTCAAATACTCAAGAAAGAAGTGGTGTTTGAATGGACAAAGAAGTGTCATGAATCCTTTAAACAAATCAAGGAACACTTACGATGAGTCCCAACATTGAAATAGTTTAGGCCTAATAACCTCTTTCTCTTGTACTTGGCCATAACAGAAGGTTCAATCAGTGTCGTGTTCATGCAGGAGTAAGGTCATAGCAATGGCCTATGCACTACATCAGTCAAACCCTCTAAGTAGCAAAGTCACGATATCCTACCCTCTAGAAGGCCGTATTTACCCCCGTAATAACATTTAAAGGTTGAGGCCCTATTTCAAGATGCACAAAAACATTATTGCAATATAAGTATAACTCTGAGATGTCCTTCAAAAGCCAAACCAATCCGTAAGGTTGGCCAAGTGGTGTATCGGGCTGCGAGAATTTGACTTCCAATATGAACCCTGTAGAACGATAAAAGCTCAAGTGTTGGCCGATTGCATTGCAAACATGAAACCTGCAGAAACAACTAAAGAGAAGTTCTGAAATGATATCCCACAATGAGAGATGTAAATTCATAGAGCCTCAGGACCTGAGTACCAAGGTGCCGGGATCATGCTATGAGGCCCTCTCAATATAGAAGTAACACTCAAAATAAAATTTCAATTTCTAGTTATGAACAACATTGCCAAATATAAAGCCCTCCTAACAAGGCTACAAATGGCTGGGCAAGAAGGAGTACGCTACCTATAAATATACAGTGACTCCCAGTTGATAGTGAATCAAGCCATTAGAGTTGTAGGAGCTAAAGCCAACTTTCTATAAGTACTTAAGCTTGGCCAAGAATTTAATGTAGACACTTGAGCTAATGCAAGTCCAGAAGGTTCTGAGGGCCCAGAATATGAGGGTTGACGCCCTTTCAGAGGGCCAGGAAAATGCCTTGACAGAAAAACTAGTGGAACCATCCATCCACTTATTGGACCACTAAGCCTTCGTGGATGATTGAAGACAACTAATACAAATTTATCTTAAGATCAGGACCCTAAGTATGATGCCTGAAGAGAAAAGAAAGACCAAGATATGGTTGGGAAGGCTCATCATCATAGAAGGAGAATTATACCAACGAGGGTTCACTTCACCCTTACAGCAATGCCTAACTCCCCAAGAAGAATAAGAAGTCCTTCAAGAAATCCATTAAGGAGACAGTAGAGTGCATATTGGCATTGACTGCCAAGCCTACAAAACACTATGGTAAGAATATCTTTGGCCAATAATTTGATGAGATGCTAGAAAAATAGTCCAAGAATAACACTTCTATTAATTGAACTCCCAATTATAGAGGTAGTCATCCTTCGACGCTTCACTTGCAGCTAATCCTTGGCCATTTACTATGTGGGGCCATAACCTAATTAGAGCGCTTACCATGGCCCATCAGTAAGTAAAGTATTGCATCATAGCCATCGACTACTTCACTAAGTGCATGGAGGTAAAGCCCTTGGCCTTGATAATAGACCCCCAAATTATAAAATTCTTGTGAAAAAATATAATCTATCAATTTAGATGCTTCCAAGTCATCGTGATAGACAATGTCAAAAAATTTGCTAACTGGCAAGTGCACTAATTTAGAGAAACAAAAATTATCTGCCTTTACTTCGCACCTGTAACTTATCCATAGTTAAATGAGTAAGCTGAGGTCACTAACTGAACCATAAGAAAAGGATTAAATAAGAGGTTAGGCTAGGTGAAGGGTAAATAGGTAGAAGAGTTGCCTAGTGTCCTTTGGGATTATAGAACAACACCATAGAGACCGACAGGTAAGAGCCTTTTCATTATGATCTATGGAATGTAGGCACTCATACCCATGGAAACATTGCACCCTAATTTCAAGTCAAAGCATTTGATGCAAAAGAGAATGACAAATTGCTGGAAAGAAGATTGGATTTGTTGCAAGAATTGAGAGAAGACACCTTACTCCACATGAGAGCTATTCAAACAACAAGTTGCTCTAGCCCATGATAGAAGAGTTAAGAAAAAGCATATCCAAATGGGATGAATGGTTTTTTTCAAAGTAAAGTTAACGCGTAAGAATCCGGGGCATGGAGCGTTAAGATCTAACTTGGATGGACCCTTCTTGATCAAGGGTAAAGTTAAGGACAGAGTCTACAAGTTAGTGGATTTTAATGGTAAAATGATGACTAAGACCTATCACTATAATGATTTCCTACCTTACTTTATCTAAATGAATTAATAAAGGCACTTGTCTATCTTAAATTTATTTTTTGACGGATTGGCATACGAGGCCTTTAGTTGGTTTCCTTATAAAAGAAAAGAAAAAAAAAAGGGTTATGACCCTAAAACAAGACCTTATAAAGGTCACTGAGAGGCTAAGCATGATGACTTAGTCAAAATTGAAAGACAAAAGCTAGCCATCAAGGAATGATCCTAAGACCTATTCGCGGCTAAGCCTAAATATCAAATGATTATTAATGAGGCCAGTAACTGGGTTATGACCCTAAAAATTATTGAGACCCGAAGTAATGAATAAAGAAAACTAGAAATGTGCTGATGAACAAAATGAAAAGAATGCTTTATTAATAACCATTAGAATTCTTTACAAAAGCATATCTTGATTTACATAGGCCCATAAAACTTAAAGCTATGAACTAGACATTCATAGGGAAGCATGAACCTGCTCTAGCTATGGAGTTTTAGAAGATTGAAAAGATATTAGTGGGGAGATTCAAGGTCCTTGTTGAAAGGTCAATAGAAGGATGTGGTGCCTATCCATACGATTGTGGAACTGTGGCTTACTGGCGTTGTTAATGTTGTGCCCAAAAGCCAATCATGAGATGATTATATTTTGTACATTGAGTCATGATATTTTATTAAGGCATTAATCCAGTAATTGTGTTTGTTGTTTTGTTTTTATGTGACATAATTAAACATAATTATAACCCTAGAATAATGGTATTCTTAAATGTCCCTAGTCTAGTATTATTATGAAGTCGTTTACAATAATACATAAAGACTAACATGTGTGGAGACTAATATGAGATATGTAGTCTACATATGGGTACAAGTTAGAGAACTTGTATACTGGACCGACCCACCATGAGAACGCTACATGGATCGTTATATGAGTGTCATATGTGATTCTCGTAGTGATCATTGTCTATGTAATCCTTTGACCTAAGGTCATTAAGGTTCCTTGTATGTGACTCATATACTTTGATACTTCCCTTTGTTGCTCGTAACTAAGTGAATATGAAGGTGGTCATTGGATATGTCACATATCATGCAAAGGATTTTGTATGATCAAGATGGGAATTGTTCCTCCTAAGTAACAGGAATGATATCTTTGAGCCCCTTGATTAAGAGAGACCGAGGAAATGCTAGGCCATTCTCGAAGGAGTTGGTATGGGATATCAGTATCATCAATTTTAGTCAGTTTACTCAGTAATTAATAAACCTTAAATTGGGCTGTATGAGGGTGACACATTCCATGTCTCATACTCGGTCTTAATACCTTGGACAAAGGGACAATGACATATTTTGTAGCCCTATCCCTAGCCACCCAAAGGATGAAAGTATAAGAATTTTGAAAAGTTCCAGCCACATTCTCTTCTTACCTTTCCTTAAAGGACGCAAGCTAGCATTATGGGTGCAAGAAGAATGCAACAACTAAAACGTGATGGATGTGTCATGATCCAAGTGGTTCTTGTGGATATTGTAGAGAGCTTAAACACATCAACTATTTAAGTTTGTGATTCAACTCAATAGTTGGGTGAAAGATCCTAAATGACTAGGTATAAAAAATTCTAAACACCCAATTCACTCCGTTTTACTTGAATCTTGAAGGGTTTCGGTTAGTTTCTGATATATTTTTTTGGCTCTCAAAACCTTGCATGCACCCCAGGATGGCACCTATCAAGCAAGGTTTACAGATGAAGTCCTTAAGAACTTATCTTTAATAGGGGCTTCCTCGATATTTGTCATTAATGAGATCTCATTATAGGGTGCCTCCTTTATCTTCCCCTTCCTCAGTCATGTATCAAAGTCCGAACCCAAATATGTATAGGCAAATAGGAAGGAGAGATCCAAGTTTAGATGCTACTGTTCAACCTGGAAGTGGAAGGAGAGAAAGTCGTCCTTAAACTCCTCAAGAGCTTCCTATGCCTGAATGGTTGACGAGCTAACAAGGGCATTAGCCTTGGCACGGAGCCCCTCGTATGCTTTCTCTCACACTCCACCTAACCCAACCGACCCTTATAATTCATTCCATGAGAGGGTTAGTGATGGGAGTCAAGTTGGAGCTAGCTTCTTCTTGGAGAGCCAACAATCCCAACTAAAGGCTTTCATCAACTGCCCACTTCTTCTTCTATACAGGTTCCATCTAAGATCTAAGCCCATGGGCCTCAATGAAGGCATTAACTTCCCTCTCATTGACTTTGTGGAAGGCTTCCATTGACTCTAATAGCTTCTTTGCTAGATCCTTGAATAGCTTCTCATGCTGCTTCTTTTCTCTTTTCAATAGGATTCATGAGTGGTGCGTTCTTCCACTAGCTCTATATTCAACGTTGCATTTGACAACTTAAAGCCCTTGACCTGTATACCCAGCTTCTCTATCACCTTGTCACGAGCAGTGTACCTCTCCCCAATAGAACAAGTGACAATGGCCTCCTGTGGATGAAAATAATTAGATTGCTTACATGAACATACTAATCATGAATGGCAATAATGAATAGGGGTGATCATTTGGTTTATTCGGTTTAAACCGAACCAAATTTTTTGTTTTATTCAATTTTCGGTTTTCGATTATAAAAAACCAAATAGACCAAATTAGCCTATAAACTAAACTCAAAACGAATCGAGATATTTTTGTTCGGTTCGGTCTAAGTTGAATTAATCGAGAAAAATGAGAGTAGGACTATATAAGAGAGGGAATGAGAAAAAGACATTGTTTCTCCTTCCAAATTTCATTCAATATAAAAGATTTATTGTCCATGGAATGAAAAAAAAAAACAAGAATCCAAGCTAATTTGGGTTGAATTGCTTGAGTTACTTAAATGTATTTATAGATATATATACATAAATAATGAATTGCTTGAATTGCTTAAATGTATTTATAGATATATAAAAAGAAGAAATTGAACAAAGAATTTATAAAGTCTTAAATAGACAATTAAAATAAATAAAAAATAGAAATAATATTACTATTGTAAGAAAATTAAAAAAAAAAATTGCGTCCAACAATTAATGTAATGAACTAGAGAAATCTATAGTCAAAGATGGTGCCGTGGGGATGGTCACCACTAGGATCCTCCTAAGGCTGATCATGTGCGGTCGTAGGCTGACAGTCGCCTGAAATGTCCTGCATCTCAGGCACACGAGTCTCAGGTTGAGGCAGGTCGACGATGACATTAAGCCAAGAAGATAGCTCCGTTGAATAATCTGACTACTACTATGCTAAGTGTAGTACTGGCATGGACCCATTCAAATCGAGGAATGACTAGGGATGAATCAACTCAGGAACTTGGTGTTGAGAACCCGCCATCATTGTGCCCCGCTGAGTCGAGAAATGAGGATGGTGGCAAAATGTTGGCACTGGTGCCATCTATGACTACTGATGAGATCCCATCATCCATGGGTATGACGATGAAGGAGGTTGTGCATGTTGTGAACCTATCATACCATAATGAGGGGGAGGAACAGCTTGTGACCTAAACGAAGTGCTATAAGATCCCCCTCCACCTGACCCTCTAAGTGCGAGGCCAAGATCAACACCAGTTGGGAGGGTTCTTTGAGCAGACATGCGGCCGAGGTACACTGTAGCAACAGACAACAGTCATGAAATCAAATCGTACTCATGGGGCTTACAGTTTAATCATGGTCAGCATGAAAGCATCAAAGACGTGCACCCTGTCGTCAGTTTGGTCCTAACTAGCCCACTGAGTTGCCATCTGCTCTTGAACTACGGTTAACAAATACCAGAGCTCCGCATTCTCTTTACAGAGCTGCTTAATAATGTCATCCCTATAACATTCAATATTGAACAATGTTAATTTTTTAAAAAATAAGAAATTTAAATTTAATAAAATTGGTAAGATATAATTAAATAGTACCTCAGATCGTGCATGACGAAATCATTCAGGAAATGCTAATGCCTCTGGGACCCCAGTTCACACATCCTTATTTGGCCAACCAATCATCGTCTCCCATGACAATGGATGCAAGGTGGGATGTCCTAACGGATCGGAGCCATACCTCCATATGACCTCCTCCTGATACTTGGCCTATAAATAAGGTAAGTAAAAATGTTAAACGGTGTAAATAAATAAAATATTACTCTCTCCGTCCCATTTTACTTAAAATGTATTCCTTTTTAGGATGTCCAAAAAATGTTGAAACGTTTCTTTTTTTGAAAAATTTTAAACAATTAATTTACCTTTTCACACAAAACCCAAAAAAGACTCTTTTTTTAATCTCCACTCTCCACTCAATCTCTCACTGCACAAAACCCAAAAAAGAATATTTTCTTTTTTAATCATTATTTAAACTTTCACTACAAAAAAAATAAACACAAATTACATACACTTTAATCCCCGTGCCCAGCAAAATGTTTCGAGTAAATTGGGACAGAGGGAGTATTAAATTTTGATTTTTACAAATCACGTCATCTATCTACTGCTAAGATAGAACCTCACCCGTGGGTCTTCGTTGTGCCAGCATTTGGTGAATAAAGTTGCTAAATTGCGGGGGCTGCCCCTTCTGAGTTTAAGAATTAAATTGAAGATAAATTAGTAAGAAGAAAGATATAGTTATAAAATCGTATTTATTTCATGAAAGTTATTTTCTTGCCATATAATTATAAAGCATTTGCTTTGTATGACTTCCCGATGAATGCTTTCATGGTGGTGCCCCTAGAGGAGTGTCCTTGCCAAGCTACAAAGAAATTGGAAAATAACATAGTTAGTAACATGAATTAATTGAAGAATAGATGCGAATTAAATGTAACAGATTAATTTACCCTATTATGCTTCATGACGCCACTGACATGTTGGAATTTTTCACCATTCTAGTGTCTGATAAGATTATCCTAGTGTTGTAGTTGGATTGCCAATGACCGAAAAGGAAGAAGGAAATTGTAGTCGTTGTTTGGTTAAATGTTATTGAAATGCGCCTTGAGAATTGCCATCCACAAATGGTTCAACTTATGTTTGTAGCAGTCTTGCATCTACCTGAAGAACTGCTTCCTTATTCTTTGGTCATCCGCCCCAATGGTAATACTGCTGAAATGATAAAATAAAATTAACATTTATTAGTATTTAAAAAACTGATAATATTATGAATGAAAATTGAGTCATTTATAGAGAAAGTAAATTATGTAATTACTTGCAACTAAGCTAGATACTTATTGCCTCTTTCCCACTTGACGTATTTCCATTCAGTGGGTTCCCCTTTAAACAGTGACCCTGGTATGTTTGTGAGTGTCTGTTGAACCCGAGAATCAGTGATGAACCTACGAAGAAATTAATGAAATAAGTAATGACGTATAAAACTATATTTATGAAATATATCAAAATTGAATAATAGAACAATACTTATGAAAACGGGTCAATTACCCTCTGCTGTGTAGGTGGTACTAGGTCATCCACAATTAGTGCCTCATCATGGCTCGGATCAGGATCCTGCAGGGGAGCTTCTACTCGATGGTCTAACCGCTGATTCTCTGAACCAGACTCCGATGCAGCTGACGGGCTGCCAGAGTAGGCTGGTGGAAAATAGGCTAACAAAGAAAATTGAACGGGTTGCTGAACCTGTCGCTGACCGCCCCTTAATTGAGGGGTAACACCATAAAGGTACTGGCCTTGAGCCCCGCGGCCTCTATGCCTACCACCCTGTGTGGCATCCAAGGATGATGGAGCAGATTGATGTCCTCCAAAGAAATGATATGAATGGCTTCCTCTACTCTGATCCATCTCTGCATTTCAGATAAAATTTACAACATGACTACAAAATTAGTAAAATGAATTTCTAACAACTTGTAACAATTTCAATAAATTTCATAAAATTCAAACATATTGAAATTTTGCAAATTATTAAAAATGTGTAAGGAATAAAAGTTTTTAAAAGTTTGTAAGAATTTATAAAATTTGTAACAAATTCTAAAATATCTAAAACTTTTAGCAATTTAAAAAATTTCTAACAATTTCAAAAATTTCTAATAACTTGTAAAATTTCTAAAGTTTCTAACATTTTGAATAATTTCTAACAATTTCTACAATTGCTAAATATTTCTAACAATGTAGCAAATATTAAAAACATAAAAAATATTTCTAACAACCTAATTCTAATTTCTAACAATCTAAAAAATATTAAGAACATAAAAATAGAAATAATTTCTAACAATCTAACAAATATTAACAAAAAAAGGGCCAAATTGTACAGTAGAAACTAAAACATATTAATTGAACGTGGAAATGAATAGAAGAAGAATTAAAAGGACACATGATTGTGGCTGTTGTAAGACGTCTACTGCAAGAATCGTTAAGAGAGTTTTCGAATTCTTCAAATGTAAACAAATGAGTTCAAACAGCAGATAAAGGGTTTTTAAAGAGGAGGGCATGGTAGAGACTAATTAGCGACTGAAAATTTAAGTCACTACCTATGAAATTAGCAAAAATCCAAAATAGTCACTAATATTTCGGTTGCTAGTTAGGTTAAAACTGTCAATCGATGGGCGTCGCGACTAACTAGCAACCAACATTTCAGTCACTAATAGTGACTGAAATATTTAGTTGGTACTATACAAATTCAGTAGCTATCACTTACAATTCAGTCGCTAATGATTTTGATTTCAATTGCTAGTTTAGTCTCTATATTTTTTTAATTTAGTCGCTAATTCTATGCGTAATCTAATAATTATATTGCTAATATATAAATATATTATCTTTCTAATATATTAATCTCAAATATATTATATTTCTAATATATAATATATTATATTTATAATATCTAACTTCTAATTTCTAAAATTTCTAATACATTATATTTCTAATATATGAATTCTAATATATTAATTTCAAGATAAATTATGTTTAGTCAAATTATATATTTTGTCAAATTATACTATATTATATTTCCAACGTATAATTTATAATATAATAATTTCTAATTATATTTAATCTAAATATATATTTAGTCCAATTAAATCTAACATTTTATGTATAAATTTAAAATTACAATTAACTAAAGCGACATATTGAAAGAACTTTGACTCCAATTAACTCAATCTGATTCTTCCGACTCTAAAACTTTTTCACCTTCTTCATCCTCCGAATGGTCGCCTTCAGCTTGGGTCTTAACAACAAAGAAAGTACAATCTCATTGTGGGACTACTTCACCAGCAATGTTAAGATCAATGAGCATTAAACTTCATTCAATGTCTATAGTATCGCATTTTATGTCGACATGCCATATCTGTTCCACCATCAATGTCGTTTGCTCCAGAATCGTTAACTTCTTAATCAATATAGTCCAATTCAATAAGACTACGTGATTTCACCTTTATTATTGTCCACCATTGCTATTGCGATGTATATGGGTACTGACAATAAAACACTTATATGGCGTAGCAAGCCAATATAAATGGTTCTAGCGGATCTAATCTCAATTTTCACTTCACATCAATGACTCCAGGTGATAAATATATGCGAATGCTACGTGTTGGATCAAATCATGTACAATTAAAAATCATGACAATGTTTAGAATATGTCCAGAATATTGAAGTTTGATGATTTCATCAACCGTTTCATAAAAGTTGATCCTGCTGTCCAAACTTCTAGCACTCTTAACATAAACACCCCAGTTCGTAGTTGATTTCATCAATCCGTAAGTCCTATTATGAAATCAAAACACATTAACCATGCAACCGTTATGACTTGTGGTAGAATAAAGTGGACTACATGATAGTTCAATAAGACGTTCGCCCAATCTGTCGAGATGAGGAACACGCTGCCAATACAAAAAGAGGTATAACCATATATATTAAAATTGTGCAATATTATTTTGAAGCAGTATATTTAAATGTTAAGATAGAGAAAATTTTTACATAATTGCCAAACCACCAGTGAAAATATTGAACCCAAAACTCTTTCATTTGTTTGTCACTAGAGTCAGCAAACTTTCGTCGCATTATGTCATTAAAAATCTTAAAGCAGACATATATTTTTTTTGTAATTTTGTAGGATGTACAAATGCGCCAATCGTATTTCATCCTCATCTAGGATCTTTCGGGTCTCACGAGCAGGAAAGTTTTCTATTACCATTGCAGAAACAGTGCAAGTGGGTGGGACAAATCCCCTCATGATTTGAAGCCAAATTCATGGTCTCAACATTCCTAGGGGCTCGGTTCAATATGGATTTCGTATCAGGATCAAAGTAATATTTACAAAATAATGTCATTTCTTCACTAGAAATGCCTCCACAATTGAGCCCTATAACTTCGCCTTGTTACACGCTTTTCTCTTCAAATACTGTATAAACCTATAAATAACAAAAAATAAGGTGCCAGGCAATAAATTAAAGAAAATGTTACAAAGTATTTATTTACAGTACTATATACTTATCGTACTATATACCATTTAAAAGGATACATCCAACGATACTAAATAGGTTCACACAACTTTACTTCATGAGGTAAATTTATAGCTAAGTGTTCCATTGAATCAAAAAAAGATGGCAGGAATATCATTTCAAGTTTGCAGATAGTGACAATTATGAGGTTCTCAAATTTTTCCATTTCTTTAGATCTAATCTTGCACGAACAAAGTTCTCGAAGGAATGAACTAACTTCATATATTAGCCCACATTGTTGGTGCCAAATACCCATACACCACAATAGGCAATAGGAGTTGCAGAAATACGTGGCAATCATGGCTTTTAAAAGCGTAAAAACCATTATCTGAAACATTGATATTCCATGATAAATTAGAGAAAAACCCATCTGAAAATTTTAATCCTTTGAGTCATAAACATATTTATTGAACATCCTCCCACTCCAGAGTATACGTGCCTTTCGGTTTGATGTTAGTATTTCCATCATCAATCAAATGGAGCTTATATCACATATCCAACTCTTTTAAATCTAATGGGGCATTGGAGTTATCTTTTGTCTTACCTTTTACATCCATCAATGTATAAAATATATTCTAAAAAAATATATGCATGGCATCCAATTTGTGCCTGACAATCAAGAACTTCCAATAAGGTAAGTCCTAAAAAATCGACCATTTCAGCCAATTATGAGTAGATCCAAATCCACTTGCGTGAATATTGTCGCATTGTGATCTAAATGGTAGGAATTGTATGTCATCTAAGAATTGCATGATCCTTTCACCAGACATTGGCGGAACAGCTGTTTCCCTTATCCGTAACCCCTATTGAAAAACATTAATATTTCCACGAAATGCATGGTTACTCGGCAAAACTTCCTATGACAGTCCCACCAGCACGACTTCCTCTCAAACTTCAACTGAAATTTATTGATGTTGTCCATACAATATGGACAAGCCAATTTCTCACATGTACTCCAACTTGATAGCATCCTATATGCTGGAAAATCACTAATTGTCCACAATGTACGAGCCTTCATTCTAAAATTTTGACATCGATATACATCCCATGTTTCTACTTCTTCTACCTATAGGATTTTCAACTCATCAATTAAAGATCTCAAGAATACATTGATATTTCATCCTTGAGATCTTGGACCTAGTATTAATAATGAAAAAAAAATGTATGCCTCTTTCATATATATTTCCGATGGCAAGTTATAGACAACTATAAAAACAGGTCATATAGAATACGTTACACTTGTTGTAGAATTCGGCATAAACTCATCTGTACATAGCCCAAGATGTACATTTCTGATTTTGGCAGCAAAGTTAGGAAAATATGAATTAACATGACGCCAAGCTTTTGTTTGGCATGGATGAGCTATTGAACCCGAATGCACATCATGTCCATAGCTTGCATGCCATATTATGTGTTCAGTTGTACGACGAGACATAAATAAATGTTTTCGTCGGTCTGTGATTGGTAGATGCCATAGCATTTTCTTTGCAATTGATTTTTTCTTCCTTCTGTCCAATGTCTCTTCCCTTATATCTACACTCACGACACACACTGTAATGCTTCAATTATGAATTTTTACCATAAAATAATATACAATTTTTTGGACACGCATATATTTTCATGCACAGAATGCTTAACCCCTTCATCATTTACTTTGATTCATATAATGTCTCTAGCAATTGATTTTCCTCTAGGACAAATTCCTTCATCAACAACAACAACATGTCGTTAAAGCAGTTATCACTCATATTATGGTTACTATTCTCGCTTTACAATTGTGAGACTGTCAACAATTTTTTATGTTTGTTACATCCCTCCCACAATGGTGTTGATGCATCCTCAAGTAGTTTATAAAATTTCTACGCATTTGGATTAGGCAACTGATTATTAATTTCTACAGAATGATGTGCAATACCATTGTTGTTATCAGTACCATTAACAATCACTTCCTCATAATTCCTATTATTGTATTCATCACATTCAAGCCTATTATTATAGTCATGCAATGAGTAGACTTGAAAGTCAGCCCAATTGGCGCCCTTGTTGAGACCTTCTGGGGAATGAAATTTTCTAGAATAATGGTAGGGGGAAGAGGAAGAGACGCTAGTGCCCTTTGGAATGAAGCCTCCGTTACTTTCTGAGATGGGGTCACAATAGGAGGGAGCCCACTTCCCCTTGGACATTTCGCAGTATAAGCTAGATGAAAAGACTCACAATCAACACAGAATAATATCAAATCAACACCATGTAGTCATGCCATCAATTCTACCTAGTGGAACTTTGGCCCTTTTAGGCACTAAAGAGTGCGACCTCTTTTGGATTGGTTGAGGCGCCTTTGGTGAAGACTCTTCCAGATGCACCACTGAGGTCACTAACTTGGAAGAAATGTCTGTAAAGGATTCATCCCATGGTCACAGGAGTGTTGGCCGTCTTGAGGTGTAAAATTTGGAGCTTACGGGCATCAACCAACACGTTGGCCATACTTTTGTACCACTTCATCAACTCTTTCATGTGACCGCCCATATCTGCAAGAAGGCAAAAATTGAGTTAAGATCATTCTAGTGAAAAAGCAGGATGAAAAGTGCGCGTAAAGATTATGACTTTTAGGATTCTTTGGACCTTGTTGAGCTTTGAATGGGACATCGAAGGACTAAACTAACAGCCTCTTTTGACCCCGGGTCCACTCTGCCATGTTCAGCACTATGGGGTAGGACAAGTGGGCCCACTAATCCTTACCCACTTGAGGGTTGTCTACCCTATCTTTATGTAGGGAATTGAAAATAATTCTACAAAATTTACATTCACTACCTCGAACTCTAGCAATGTAAGAAGCCTGTTATAAGCTATGTGGCCCTTGGAGTCCTCATACAATTTAGGCCTTTGGACGAGGGCCTTCTGGGGAGTCACCACAAACTCGAATGGGAAGCCCTACTTTGGCTTCCTTAAAGTGTAAATGAATTTATCCTTCTAGTCATCATATGAATCCTTATAGAAAACAAACGGAAATGACTTATTTTCCCCTCAATTGATAAAATTGACATGGAAAAATAATGAGTCCTTCTTCAACTCGAACATGTAGAACTAGAGAAAAACCTCCATTAGTGGTTCACCATCACCATTCAGCAACAAATGATGAAGGGGTTAATGTGGGTGGAGGAGTTCGGGGTGAGCTATGACGGTGGCACCTAGTGGTGCTCATAAAACTACTCCATTAAAGGGTGGAGGGGGAATAGAAGCTCTGACTGTAGTTGACCATGAAGATTTTAAAAACTTTAACCCTCGTATTGCCGTTGGTGTGATCCCTGTCTTCTAGCAACTGGGCTTTCGCCAGCACAACCACCATTCTGTTAAGCCAGTAGAATCTCTTGAGATTGGTAACTAAGGTCTCCTTTGTAATAGAAATTCTCGTCCCCCTAGTATATAAGTATTAGGAGCAATAAGCTTCTTAGATGTGTCCATCTTGGCCACCCTACCAACTGACTGAGAAGCATGACTAGTGGCAGCCCTTACTGACAATATCTTTAAAGACGCCATATCAAAAAATTGACAGAAAGAAGATAAAGGCCGTCGCTAGTGAAGGATGGGCAATGGAGGAAAAGAAAAACTAAACAAGATAACATCATGAAGAAAAGACTAGAAGTAAACTAAAACCCTAACATGAAATTACAATATGCCAAGATGAAAAAGGCAAGAAGATTTGAAATTAATTACTTGATTAGAGTTGCTTGCACGAGAAAAGGAAAAAAGAACTGAGGAAGAAGGATCTGAGCAGTGCTATAAATATAACTTGGGGCGAAAATAGATACTGGGAAATATAAACAGTAGAAATAGCAAAATAGTAAAAATGAAGAACCTATCCTATTTATAGGCGAAAACTACAACACTCAGGTAACTCCCTAAAAAATTGCCACCATCATAATGGACTATTTTAGCCAATAGTAGACATACGCATGCCAGGGCACAACTAAGAGAAGAGTCACACCGGATCACTTCTCTAAAGATGCATTTAATTTGCATCACTTCATTCCCTAACTAGACCGTTGAACTTGCCATGTGTAATAGAGATGAACAATTGGTATTAATTTTCAATAATCCAACAATGTTTCTGCACTTTCCCCCAAAAGTTGTTAGATGGGGCATTGTACCCCGCCAAATATGATGATGTACAATGATCTCTAGAACAATAAAGATGGGCTTCGTATCCCCCCCACCAAGGCACAAAAGCACCAAGTAGAGTGCCTTAAGGAGATACAACAGCATTCTGACCCCTTATAAAAAATGTAGGACCCAAGCCTATATTTTACTAAAATAGGGAGAGTTATTCTGGCATATGGCCAAGCACAAAGCCTATTTTAAAGAAGTTAACAACAAAACACAAGGAGTCCAACCCCAAAGGAACCAAAGAGGAAACTCAGTAAGGATGCTAACAAAATCCCCTAATTATAGGATAATTCTCATCTAGAAACGATCTTCCCGAATTCCCCACAATAGTATAAATATGCCTCATTTTCACTTATCCTAAGGTATGATGATGATTGATTCTGCACTTCACTATTTGCTCCCCTTTATCAAGAATTGACTTAATTGTCGGAGGGTTTCCCCTAGGGGAAAACATCCTGGGGCTCTGACAGTATTTTGATCATAAGATCTCCGGTTCACCCTTTATAAATCTTCTGAGTTAATTCACCTAATTCATACAATCCCCTTTGGCTATCAACTGGAAAAAATAAAACACAACCTAACCAATTTTTGTAAGTTAGGTCAACTATAATCCATCTAATTGGTTTATCATACTGCTTTTGTCTTAAATATTTGGGTCTAACATGGAAATTAAGAAAAAAAAACATGTATGTTATTTTACTTCTAGTATTCATTTATTTGCATGTAAATGAAGGGAAATGGAAAAAATGAATATCAAAATGATAATGATGATGAAAATATTACAAAGATCTAGACGAAGTAAAATAGTAAATGTTGTAAATACTATGAATAGTACTATACACTACTAAAAAACATTCATTTTCCATTCCAACGGCTAAATGTCTAATACAAAATGCCGTTGGAAAAAGGGGGGACTATTTTCCAATGGCTTGATTGTTGAAAATATTAACTCTTTAGTTTTTAACAGCTTGACCATTGGAAATTTTCAATGCAAAGGGCCGTTGGAAATTTCCAATGTGAAAACTATTGGAAAAAAGTGAGGACTTAATATCACTATATATATTGAAACCATAATTTTTTATGCATGAAAAAAATAAAAAAAATATTTATATAATAATGATAATAATAGTTATCATATATATACATATATGTCATATAAACCCAGCCCATATCTATAACCTAGCCCATATGTCATACAAACACTAACCCTATGTCTCCGGCCTCCAAACTCTCCATAGCCACATCTTTGTTCCCTTATCCCTCTCATCTCTCTTATCCATTCTCCCTCTTCCTCTAATCTCTTATCACTCTCCACTGTCCCTCGCCTCCTCGTCCATCTCTTTCTGCTGTATGTCTTGTTGTCTCAATTGTTTGCTCTCCACCGTAACTGTTTCTCGCGATTCCTTGTTGTGGCTCGTGATTGTTTCTTGCCGTGGCTTTCACTGTTTCTCTCTATTCCTCACCGTGGCTCATCATGGCTCATCATCGTTTCTCACCATTCTTTGTGATTACTTCCTTGGCTTCGCTGCCATCCACCTCGAGCTCCTCTACCTCATCAACCTTGGTCGTCTCCAACTCTAGGTTTTGAAACTTTTGAATTTTAATTTTGGACTTGTTCTCTAAATCTAAAATTGTTGAATTGAGATTTTTGAATTTTTTTTAATTGTGATTGTTGAATTGAAAATTTTTTAATTGTTTTGCAAATCTAATTTTTGAATTTTGTGATTTTTTTTAACTTTATGATTTTTTTTTAATTTTGTGAATTATTTGATTTAGTAGATTGATTTTGTGAAGTTTGTGATTTAGTGGATTGATTTTGTGGTTTTGTGAATTTTTATGATTTTGAATTTTTTGAATTATGTGATTTTAAGTAAATAAGGAATATAATTTTATTAAATATATTTTGTTATAATACAAAATAAATATAGTGATTCTGACTTTTTGTAATAATATAATATATAAAGTTTGTAAATATAAGAAATTAGATATATTTTGGGTAAAAGTTAAATATAATTTTTTTATTTAATACTTTTTCAGTAAATACAATTGTAGTAAAAATTAATTTTTCTTATTTTTTAAATAGATTTTTCAATAACCTGGCCATTGGAAATTTATATTGGCTTGAGCCATTGGCATATTTCCAACGGCTTACACCGTTAGAAAACTATTCAACCATTAGAAATAACTGTGTAAGGTTGGGCCATTGACAATTTTCAATGGCTAGCCGTTGGTAATAACAATGGCCATGCATTAGGCCATTGAATTTTTTTTTTTCGAACGCATGATTTGCCAATGCACCGGTTTTCAATGGTGTTGCATTGGAAAATTAAAATTTCCAACGCATGATCGTTGGAAAATTATGTTTGTTTGGTAGTGATAATAATCTATGCTATTGTGTTTAGGTATAACTCTTTTATAGTTCACCATAAATATAAGAAAATACCTAATATAAATATCACTCCAAAAAGAGTCACCCAATATAAACCCTTATTTATCAACAAAACATTGCCATTTGTAACCGCTTCCTTGCGCGCCCCCCCACAAAAAAAAACGAAGGCATTGTTCTGTTGCAACTTTTGTTCTTTTCGCCTTTTCTAATGACAAGTGTTGTATTCCTATTTGCTAGATTGAGGTCGGAACGAGATTAATTAATAGTTGCTTAGCCACTTTTGCCTTTAATTTCCTGAGAAATCGTTGAGCGGCTGTGAAACGTGAATAACCGGAATGCTGTTCTCCCCATCCTTTTTTAATTCGTTACTATCCATCTCTTCCTCTCTCTCTCTCTCTCTCTCTCTCTCTCTCTCTCTTTTGTTCCCTTTTTTTATGAAACACTGTAGATCTACATTATGAACTATATTGAAGCGAAAATGAATAGTACTATTCCAACAAAAAATGTCCAGAAAATGAAAAATGGAGCTATGATTAGCTAGGTTGAGCAATGATCACCTTATAAATTGACATAATATCCACTATTTCTTATGGCAGCTAAAGTTCAATCTTGGCTTGCACAAAAAGTTTTTTCTCTTTTGTAGTCAAAGAGTATGCTTAAGTTGGATAGGACGGGGCTTAGGATAGACTTATTAACAAAATTTTTACAATGTTTTTTTACATTATAATTCTAAGTAAAAAAAACATTTTTAAACTTGCGTTTGAAAACTTAGTTATGAATATGAAAATGACAATGGCTCGACAACAGACAGAAATAGGCCATGGGGTTCCATGAATCTTGGTGGAGCTCATTGCCAATTAATGATCTAGATCACCTATTAACATGATAGATTGGGCTATGTAAGTACTAATGAATAAGTCACTAAGTCAACCAATTTAAATTACCCAAAAGCATTTACAAGTATATATTTAAGGTATAAAGAGTCATAAGTAAAGGTTGATGAGTTAGTTGTCTATCTCACATAATTTGAAAAGCGTTGGGCTTTATTTAAACAACCTGTTGAGTTCATGTGTGAAATGCCTCTACCATGCCTCAAACTCGGGCCTCAACTGAAGTGGTGTCTTATCTTTGATAGTTAAACTATGTATGCAAATACATTTTTGTGTGTTTTCTAATTGATGGTTGGATATATTTTATCTGCCAATTGATAAAGCTCATACTCCAAACCTTACTCTCTCCCTACCATACTTTCCATTTTAAGACTTCCAAAATATTATTGCATTCATCATATATAGAATATTGTTGTGATTTATTTTTTCCCGAGCAACAAAATTGTGAGAATAGTCTCATGGTTTAAGGTTACGTAAAAAGGAATTTTATAAAAATTTAAAACTCACAAAATTTGTAGTGATGTAAAATGTTAAAATAACCTTAAATTATCTGAAAAATTAAATATTAAAAAAATTAGGAGGGAGGTGGTAATGTAAAATGCACATGAAACTTCAATGCCTCACCTTATAAATCACCAAAAAAAATGAAAACCCAACTCTTCTCCCAGCTGTAAAGTTTTTAGGATTGAAGGTTTGGAAAAATGATTAAAATTATTGATAATTTATTTGAACCTCTAACGTTAATTTTAAATGCTATTTATAAAAAAATCCGAATCATCTCAGAGGCAACACTAATGGGAAAAATTTTGACCTTTTTATTATGTAAGGGCGAACTGCACGTAGTTCTATGAGATTTGATGAAAATTACACTTTTTTTTTTAAGTTTCAAAACAATTTTTAAATGCAATAATCAACCCATTGGTCAGTGGTCGAAAAAAATTATTCGCCTTGAAGCACACTTTACAGTCCCATATGTTTAGAACATCATTTATACCTTTAGGAAGGTCTAATGACTGTCAAATTAACAAATTGTATATTCAAGCATACACTTTTGATCCCAAATTTTGTTTCAGATTATAATTGTATAAACTTTGGAATTATATATGCAACTAGTTATAAAACTTGTCACTTTCTGACATCAGCTAGTTTGAAAGTTTAGTTTAAAATACTTAATAACTACTTATTTAGTAAATTGAAATTGTACAATAATTTTTTGACAGTTAGTTGACTGCTTAAATTATTAGTTTTTTTTTCTTTTTAAATCATGTTCATGTTGATTAGCTATCTTACAGTAAATCTAGGAGTAACTGTTAATATCTTAAGTTCTAGAACTGATTTAGAAAAGTGGGAAAAAAATTACGTATTAAATGAAAAACTAGAATAAGTTTTTGGACCAAAAGTGACATTTTCCCAATAGTATAAGAAAATAGTAACTAAGAAAGTGATTAATTTCTAATATACTAATCATTTGCCTCAATTTATATATATTATATATTTATATATGAAGGAGAATCCTAAACAAGAGGCACTGAGCATTAAATGTTGGACCTTTTTGAACTATTGACATTTCTAAGACCTCCATAAATTTTCATTTACAGTTAAGGGGTTATTTAGAAATTAAAAGTAAAATTTTAAGGACTGACTTTATTGGAATTTACTTAAATTATGATTCATCTTTGAATTAAATGTAACATTGGGCTCTCATGGGAAAACTTTGACAAAGATTTGATAGCATTGTTTTGAGCTGATTTGTGTTATCAAAGTACTTGTGTTAAATAGTTTTAAATGATTTAGTATGAGGCATTTTTCGTTACTGTTTATTGTTTTATATTAAATTTTAATAAAGACCCTTACTCTTCATTATCTTATTAAAATTGGTCCTCGGCATTTTTCTCCTTACATACTTTAAACTATAATTCGCATGTTTGAAGGTTGAACACCAAAACAATAATTCTAGAGTTTTTATTGAAATCGGTCCACATCATTATTCCCCTTAAACCGATAGATACAATAAAATTGACCTTTAACGTTTCAAACAATCAATTTCAAGTCTAATTTCTCTTTAAATTTCATTACTAACCAATTAATGGCCAATATATTCTTGAACGTTATATAATTCAGTTTAACTTTAGAAAATAATTGTCATTTTTAACCTATCTTGGATAAGTATATACGCTTCCCGTGGCTTTCTGGTCAAAAAAGGGTTAACCAATATGAGTATATGATTGAGCGGGTTACTTCAAAACTATGTACTTGTAAGGCTTCCCACCTCTCGCAAGCTGTGCAGCTCATGCTGATCAAATTGGTTATACAAGCTATGCCCAATCACTTGTTGAGCTACTCCTTATCCTTACTCATGGGTGTGGCTGGAGGTTTTTCTAGTCCTCCACCCATGATTAAAGGCCTTCAGCTTGGTGTGCATGGGATCAAATTTGTTTTTTGAAGGAGAGCGGTGGCCTAGGGCTGTGTGATTTTGAAGTTTTCAACAATGTGTATCTTGCTAAGCATCGTTAGAAACTCGTACATAATTAGAACTCTTTATTCTTTTAGCTGCTTTGAGAGAAATATTTCTCATCGTCTAATTTTTATCCAGGGCTCTTAGTACCTAAAGAGGATAATTCACAATGTATGTGCATGGACCATAGGCTAGTCAACAAAATAACAATAACGTATAGGCATCCTATGCTTCACCTTGATGGTATGCTAGGTGAGCTTCATGGCTCTATTATATTCTCTAAAATTGATTTGAAAAGTGAGTACCATCAGATTTAGACGATGGAAAGAGATAGGTGGAAATCAAATTTTATGACTATGTTTGGTTTGTATGAATGGTTAGTGCACTACTAAAAAATGGGCCTTTACCAACGGCTTTATTACCAACTGCTTTGCCGTTGGTAAATACCAACAAGGAAAACCGTTGGTAAATTTTTTCCAACGTACAAGCGTTGGTGGAGAAAAAAATTTAATGTAGCTTTTATTCCAACGGCCTAACTGTTGGTAAATACCAACGGGCTTGACCGTTGGTCAACTGTCCAACGTGCACGCGTTGGTGGGCTCGGTCTCGAACATGGGCCTCATCTTATTGGGCTGTTTTTACCAACGGCTTAGCCGTTGGTAATAATTTAATTAAATATAATCGGGATGCCGAGTACGAGAGGAAGCTCGAGAGAATTAAGAAGAGACAAAGAGCAGAGATGGAGGCTAATAGAGCCGCATTAGAGGCGAATCAGGCTCAGTTGGAGATTATTTGTCGTTTGCTAAACCTTCCGTGCCCACCGGCTCAACCAGTTTCACAGTATCCTAATGACTCGGACTCGGAGGATGAGGGGATAGTCGGGACTCCGTGATGGTCGTAATCAACAGGTACTTCATTTCATAATTTCTTGTGTTATTAGACTGACATAATAATTGTTAGACTTAATTAATTAAGACTTAGTTGAAATTATTGAGATGTGTAATCCATTGAATGCTGTATGGTTTGTTCTAGACAATATATGTACTTGTTTTAATTAGGGTGTATTAGAGAATATTTGATGGAAATTACGTGTGCATATCTGTGTAATCTTTATTGCTGAGCAACGCTGGGGGAACTTTGGAATTGGTATGTCCGTAATTTCATAATACACACAAGGAAAAACACGAAACAACCACAGCCTAAAACTGCAAATGTACATTACCAACATGACAACGCTATTTACCAACTCGCACTAGTTGGTAATTACCAACTGTCATACGCGTTGGTACTAAACCAACATAATTACCAACTGTCTGCAAGTTGGTATTTACCAACGGATTGCTACGTGTTGGTAATTACCGACTTTCACGCACGTTGGTAATTACCAACCCCCTTACCAACTGCTGTGCGTTGGTAATTACCAACACGGTCTCCTACCAACTGCTGTGCGTTGGTAATTACCAACACGGTCTCCTACCAACTGCCATATGCGTTGGTAACTACCAACTGCCGTGACAGTTGGTGATTACCAACTGCCATACGCGTTGGTACTTACCAACTGCCATGCGCGTTGGTAATTACCAACTGCCGTGTGCGTTGGTAACTACAAGTACGCGTTGGAAACCAACCTCGGTTCCTGACCGTTGGTAATTACCAACGTGCATTTTACCAACGTCTACGCGTTGAAATTTACCAACGTGTTATTTTTTACGCGTTGGTAAAAAAATTTCCAACGAATCGAATACCAACGTGCGTTTACTAACTGCTGGCAGTTGGTGAATTCAGTTTACCAACGTGCAGCAGTTGGTAAACTGGAGAATTTTAGTGCTGGTGAGCCTTTCGATTTAACCAATGCTTTCAGTACCTTCATAAGGCTTATGAATTATGTCTTGCATGATTTTATAGGTAGTTTTGTAGTTGTTTATTTTGATGACATTCTTGTTACTGTTGTGCACAAAGGCCAATCATAAGATAATTGTGTTTTACATATTGAGTCATGATATTTTATTGAGGTATTGTTCCAATAATTGCGTTTGTTGTTTGTTTTTGTGTAACATAATCAAACATAATTATAACCCCTAGAATAATAGTATTCTTAAATGTTCTTGGTCTAGTATTATTGTGAAGTGAGTTGTAATAATACATAAAGACTAGCATATGTTGAAAGTAATATATAAGACATGCAATCTACATATAGGTAAAAGTTAGAGAATTTGTGTACTTGACTGTCCTGCCATGAGAACGCTGCATGGATTATATAAGAATGTCATAAACAGTTCTCATAGTAATTATGATATATGTAGTCCTTTAACCTGAGATCATCAAGGTTCCTTATATGTGACTCACATGCTTTGATACCACTCTTTATTGCTCATAACTGGGTGAAAATAAATGTGGTTATTGTGTGTTTCACATATCATACGGAGAGATTTGTATTGTCAAGATGAGATTCGTCCTTCCTATATAACAGAAGTGATATCTTTGAGCCCTTTGATTAAGTAAAACTGAAGAAATGCATGGTCATGCTTAGATGAGTTAATATGGGATATCAATGTCATCAGTTTTAGTTAATCTACTTAAGAATTAAGAAATCATGACTGCAACAAAAGTGTCATTTATTGACACATGTATTCACTGACACTCATAAAAGTGTCAATATACACAATGTTTATGAACATATAACTAATGTCGGTAAGAAGATTTGATTTATTCTAACACTTTGTCATTGTATGTCAGCATGCATACAATTTATACTGACACTTTATTAGTATGTGTCGAAATATAAATTTTCTTCACTAACGTTTAAGCTTTTTGTGTCAATATATTTCTTTACAATAAACAATTAAAAAGCATCGATGTGTCAGTATAAGGTGTTAAAAATAATTCAAGAATTTCATGAGATGTTGCCCGCCCTATTTCTTCTAATCAGACAATTGGCTAGGACAATTAGGGTTTCTTTTGTATAAGACTCGTACTCCACACCCACCTCCAACTTTTGTCACTAGCGATCATCATCGTGGAATCTGCCAAGCAATGATGGCAATTCACGGCAATCAACATCAAACACATTAGTCAAGTCCAGTGAGCGTTAACTATGGAAGATCCGTCCCTCCCTTGTTTAAGATTCACCCTTTTGTCTGTCCCCTTTGTTACATACACTAGCCAAGCCTAGTAAATCTTGCCTAAGGAGTTTGAAGGGAAAAGTGGAAGTAATTGAGAAGGTGAATCACCCCAACATCGTGCCCTTGAGCCTATATTTTGGCCTACATGATAACTTCATCTTCTCATCTGTTTAATTTCCTTGTTTCATTAGTATATTAAGAGCCAATTCGTTTTAACTTAAACCAACTAGATTTATTTTTACTTTAACATTTTTTTGCTTAAAACCAATTTCATTTGAAAGTCAATATTATGTAAATGAAATAATCCATTTGAAATTAAATTTTCATGACCTTGTTAAATTTTTATGAATTTTTCTTTTTAATACCTTAAACTAGAAAAATTTATAAAAAAAATTAATAAGATTACAAAAATTATATTTTTAATGGATTATTGCAGCTACATAATATTGGCTTTTAATTAAAATTATTTTTAAGTAAAAAAATGTAAGAATAAAAATAAGTCATTTTGGAGTCAATTGACTTAAGTTAAAATGAACTGGGTGTAAGATTGCTATCAATTTCAAAGCTGGAGTTTGATTATTTTCTGCATCCCTTTAATTGGTACTAATATTAGTTTGCTAAAGCTTCATGATAAAGTTCAGAGTTCTAATAAAGTCCCTTTGATTGGTACTACTATTAGTTTGCTATCAATTTCCACTTGTTGTGTCCCTTTAATTATAGTGTTTAGATGTTTTCTGTGTTGCAAATTGATTAAGGGATCAAGTAGCTGTTTGTAAAAACCAGTAGACTCTTCAGGAGTAAATTCATCAGCTAACAAATACATTGGAGTAAACTAAGATGGGGTTTCGCTAAATGATGCTTCAGGGGTAAGTTCATTAGCTAACAAATCATGCGTCCAAAGACTATTTTGATCCTCAACAAATTGATGTTGCAAATTGTTTCCAATGGAATTAAACAGAAACTCGTAACTCTGTTCATCCACAGTTGGATAAAATTGTGCTTGATCATCAGAATTTGCATTTGACTATGTTTGCATTGAGAAGTTCTCTTGATTCAGTAATCCATCCCTATAAACATTTGATTGTTCTTGTGATAGAGTTTCTTGATTAATGAAACACCCCTTGTCCTAGACATAGTAGCATAATGGTAAAGGTCAATCTCACCAAGTCCATCAAATTCATCAAACTGTAGGTTCTCCCCATGTTCATTTGATTTGTATAAAACTAGTAGACTCTTATGTAATGTGCTAGCTATTTGAGAAGTAGGCTAACTAAAACTTGAGTTGTTTGGAATTAATTAGATGTAGCTTAAGAAATTGCTGGAACAATAGTCATTTGAAAACTAATGATTTGGACTTTTCTTTTCATCATTGTGCTAGGTCATTGGTTTTTCTAATTTGTCAAACCCTCCGGTATATGATGGAGGGTAATAGGTTTTTATTAAGCCTAATAGGTTAATGCTAATAGATAATGCTAATAGATACTTTTATTAAGCCTAATAGATTAATGTTTCTAATTAGCTCAATTTGCTAATAGATAGTGCTTCTAAGCCTAATAGGTTAGTGCCCCACTAACTTACAAAAACTACCCAAATATCCATATTCCTTTTCTTACTCGTATACAAGGTATTTGTGCATGTGCATGAAGTATATTATTGCCAACGCATCAACTAAAAGTTCCAACAACCACATTTTTTTCTCTGGTTTTGCTGTCACAAGTTCAAAACTAACCAATAGGTCAAACTGAAGTTTGACCTTTTGATTCTCTTAGAGTTTTGCTTCCAAATTTCATAGATATACTTAAAAATGATATTTCACTTTGTGGAAACTCATAAAAGCACCATTTCAATACCATTTTAATAACTAAAACCTACTACCCTATTATTTAAGCCTTTGGTCAAATTTAGCTTTGACTTTTCTTATTTCTTTACATTTGGTTGCAAGATTAATTATATAAGTTATTGTGTATTTAAGAAATATGTTCATAGTTCAAATTTCAGAATTTGTTAAATAGAAAACTGATATGATACTAAATACATTAAAACTACTACAATTAACGTCTTAGTGCTTTTTCTTATGCATGTATTAAAGGTATTTGTTTGTGAGTGCACTATATATATATATATATATATATAGACAAACACACACACACATACAAACACATTACTTGGTGAATGCAATTTAAAAGTTTTCTCATTCAAATTGCAGTTATATTATGTATTTATGTATTATGATTGATAAGTCTTGGATGTATCTTGTACTAAAATCAAGTGACTAATTCATAAATGGAGTCCAGAATTTTTTAAATTTTGCTTTTGACAAATCAGCTAAAGATGAAAAAATTTTGTGTCTTTGTTGGAATTGTAAGAATATGTTTTATTTTACAAGAGGATAAGTGTATGATCACCTTATCTATGTTGGTTTTTGAAAAGGGTACACACAAGGGGTAAATCACGGGGAAGGCTCCATTGCATCATCTTCAATTAGTGAACTAAATAAGGAGGAAGGAAAAATTTCCCATGAAATGCATGGATTATTGTATAATTTATTTTTGTTAGTACATATAGAATAAACTAACTTAGATATGGGTAGGAATGAAACATAAATGGGTGAACAATCAACCTGTGGTAAAAAATAAGAGTAATAAATTTTATGATTTACTAAAAGATGCTAAAAAACAAGTGTATCTGAATTTTAAGTACAACAAGTTATCTTGTTTGGAGTCAAAACTTGACCATGATTCTTGTGTAGAAGCTGAATCATAATAAACTTGTTCATAGAGTCAAAATTCACAAGTCATAGAACTAAAATTTGCCTCCTTAAACACCAAAAACCTACAGCAGTAAATGGGCTACATTTTCATTGTCATTTTTGCTCTTTTACTGCAAAAAAAAAACCATACTAACAAATCTTAAATATGCCTAGAAATATAACCCTAAAGTTTTAGGGCAAAATATGTCTTCTAGCATAAAGTCAAAAAAAAGGTCAAACTATCTAAAAGGGGCTCTTTTCTGTAGGAAATGAAAATTGTGTGCTTTTCCTTATAAAAAAACTCCTTTTTGGCTGCAAAAAACAATGCCAACACATCATAAATAAGTTTAGGAGCATGTTCATAAAATTTACTGGGATTTACTAGGATTTAGCTATATAGGAATTTGAGTAATATTTCTTCATTTCATAAAGTTTCTTGACAGCTATTGCTACTGCTAGCTTTTGTTAATTCTTTTTTCTTGTCTACTTGAGTTGTCCTACTAATTACTGTTACTTAGTGTTGTTGCTTATTTGTTTTGCCATTTCATTCAATTGTTTCTAGGTACCTAGTGATAGTAGTTCTTCGAATTGCTCTTCGCTTGAAAATTGAAGATCATCGACTGCAGACCGTAATGATAGTGGTAAAGGAGCACTTAACCATTACATTTTTTTGTCAATTAGCATGAAGCAGTACTAGTTTTTTGGTTTTACAATATTTTTATGTTTTTTCATAGGTTCTCATTGACAAGCTATTTATTAGTATAGATTGAAGATCAAGATCATGTTCACGTACTCTTTTGTCAAGGAATGATGGCTCATCAAGATCATGTTCAAAACTATTATATGTTTTAGTATTATTTAGTTTAGGAATGATGGCTCCTATCTGGATCATGAACTAAGGCACTTATATTTTAGAACTTTTTGTATTGATGACAATTGTGAACTTTTATTTAAAGTAATCTAGTTATCTTTATCATTATTCCAAAACTATTCTGGTTTATTTTTCATGTGTATTAGAATTGAATAAAGATGTGATATCAACAAAATTGTAAAAAAAGAAAACAAAAAAAAAATTATGCTGACATAAAAATGTATGCCAGTATAAGTTTTTCCAACATTAGTCTTGTGTCATTAAATCTTCAGTTGGATCCTGCTCATCCTATGATCCACGAGCAGGCAATAGTGTCAGTATATTGTTTCCACTAACATTCGTCCCGAGTGTCGGTAAATGTTTACACACTTTACCAGCACTCGCCCAAAGTATCGGTAAAATCTTATATCTACTCAATTTCTACCGACACTTCTCCTGTGCGTTGGTAAATAACAAAAGCATGTATACTAACACTTCTTTAATATTTATGAACGTTTATTTTGTGTTAGCGAATGTCACTTGAGTTGTAATGCATATATTAGGCTATACGAAAGTGACACATTTTAAGTCTTGGGCTTGATCTTGATATTTTGGACAAAAGGACAAAGACATATATGTATAATGATCATAGAGGTTTAGTCAAGTCACTGATTATTTTGTCACTTGAGTAGCAATGATGTATTGCTAGATACCACTCATTGTTTATGATCATAAATGTGATTTATGATCATTGCCAATGTAATAGGAGCCTATAGGATCGCACACTTGGAGCCAATTAGATTATTTAAGTGCATAAGCCAAATTGGTTGGTTGTGATTTCATGATAGTTAAGCTTATTATTAAGCCCAAAATTATACATAATTGGATTAGGGTTATGAAACCTACTGATAGGAACCTTGTTGGTATACTGATCACAAAATGCCCCAAGATGGTTATCAAGTTCCACAAAAACAAATCCAAGAGTGAGGAAACCCTCACCCTTATTTAACCTATGAATAGAAATGAGAAGTATAGCAAAACACACAAAGAAATTAGCTAAGCTCCTATGTGTATGTTCAAGAAGAACTAAAAAGAGAATCTCTCAAGTAAATAATTTTATTAATGATTACCTATGATGAAAGCAGCATACAAGGTCTCTATTTATAGGGTTTAAGGGTCTTAAGGTTTAATGGAACGAGTCTTAAAAGAACTAGAAGTCTTAAGCTAGGTTAAGATACAAATCAACCTAGGTTTAGGAGTCTGAACACATAAAACTCTCCCAAAACAAGTAGAAAATGTATGCAACTTTTGCACAAGCAAAATATATCCTTAATATACTAAAAACAAACAAAAAAAAAGCTAGAAAATTCCGAAAAAAAGGTATGAGTAAAGAAGTATATAAACCATGAGTAGTCTGCTTTGATTTAGCCTTCTTGTAAGCAATGCAATAGCTACAAACCCTCTTAACATCCTTTCTCATGTGTGGCAAAAAAAAGTGCTCTTTGAGCATTTCCAAAGTCTTAGGTACACCAAAATGCCCTATAAAGCCGCCATTATGAGCCACCTTAACAAGTAACTCCCTCATGGATGTTCTTGGCACACATAACATGTTTTCTCTAAAGAGGAACCCATCTTATTGATGAAATTTTTCAAAAAAAACATTAGAGCACTTAGAAAAGATGTCTCTAAAATCTGGGTCACTAGCATACAATTCCTTGAGGTGTTCAAATCCAAGCAACTTAGCATCTAAGGTGGAAAATGAGGCATACCTTCTTGAAAGAGCATCCGCTACAACATTTTGCTTACCTTGCTTATATTTGATGACATAAGGAAAATATTTAATGAACTCTACCTACCTTGCATATCTTCTATTGAATTTGCCTCAACCACTATGGAACTTAAAATATTGATGATCCATGTGGATCATAAACTCTTTTCACCATAAATAATGCTGCCAAGTCTCTAAAGCTCTTACCAAAACTTAAAGCTCCTTGTCATATGTAGGGAGTTCAATGTAGCACCATTGAGCTTCTTACTAAAGTAAGCAATGGGGTGGCCTTCTTGTAATAAGACAGCTCCAATACCTATTCCTGAAGCATTGTACTCAATATCAAAAGTTTTAGAAAAGTTATGAAGTGCTAAAATTGGTGCATTGCATAACTTGTCCTTTAACAACAAGAAAATATTATTTTGTGCCTTTTCCCATTTAAATCCAACATTCATTTTAACAACTTCTGTAAGAGGTGCAACAATGGTGCAAAAATTATCAACAAACCTCCTATAGAAGCTAACTAACCCATGAAAAGATCTCACCTCAAAGATGGATGTGGGAACCGGCCAATCTTGGATTGCTTTCACCTTTTCCTGATCAACCTCAATACCTTTGGCACTTACAACATATCCAAGAAAGATTACTTTATCAACACAAAAAAAACATTTGTTAATGTTGGCATACAACTTTTGATCCCTTAATGTGCCTAACACTCGTTTTAGATGTTCCACATGCTCATCTAGGCCTTTGTCATAGGCTAAGATATCATCAAAATAAACAACAATAAACCTACCAATGAAGCAACGTAAAACATGATTCATAATCCTCATAATATCCTAGGAGCATTAGTTAAACCAAATGGCATGACTAACCACTCATATAAGCCAAACTTGGTCTTGAAAGCTGTCTTCCATTCATCCCCTTCCCTCATTCTTATTTAATGGTATCCACTTTTTAAATCAATCTTAGAAAATAAAGTGGAACCATGCAATTCATCAAACATATTATCAAGTCTAGGGATAGAGTGTTTATACTTTATAGTGATTCTGTTAACAAGTCTACAATCCATGCACATGTGTCATGAACCATCCTCATTTGGCACCAATAGCATAGGTACAACACATAGACTTACACTCTCTCTAACAAATCCTTTTGCCAACAAATCCTCCACTTGCTTTTGAATTTCCTTAGTCTCCTCAGGGTTTGTTCTATATACGGCCTTTTTAGAAATAGAAACTCCAGGAATTAAGTCAATTTGGTGCTCTATTCTTCTTATTGGTGGTAATCCCCTTGGTTGCTCAGGAAAGACATTCTTAAATTCCTACAACAAAGGCATAAAAGAACTTGGAAGAGAGGCTTGGTCATTGATAGTAAGATATGAATCTTTATAACCCAAAAGAAGTACTGGCCTTTGTGCTTGAAGTGCTTTCTTTACATCTCTTATTTTAGCAATCAAGCACTCTTTCTTTTCAATCAGCTTCCCCATTTTCTTTTCTCTTGGGAACTTTCCACTTTCTTTCCCCTAAATTCCACTCTTCTTACATTTTCTCTCAATTGTTCTATCAACTTTTCCCTTATGCTTTTCTCTTTTTACCCCCAACTTTCCCCTTATTCATTTTTCTCTCAACCTTACTTTGAAGCTTGTGTTAATCCTCCAAGACTTGCTGTGGAGAAAGTGAAAAAAGTGCAATCAACCTCTCTTTATGGACAAAACAATAAAAATTTCTAACCATCATAAATAACCTTTCTATCATATTGTCATGGCTTCCCAAGTAGGATATGACAAGCTTGCATTGGCACAACATCACACAAAACTTCATCATTGTAAGAACCAATCTTAAAAGCAACAAGAACTTGCTTTACCACCTTTACCTCATGAGCATTATTCAACCATTGCAACCTGTATGGCTGTGGGTGCTTATGTGTAAGAAGTTGTAACTTCTTCACCATGGTTGTGCTAGCTACATTGGTGTACCTTTCTTCATAAATGGTAAGGCTACAAACTTGATCTTTGACTTAGCATCTAGTATGAAATATGCACTCCTTTTGGTTTTCTCCTCCTTAGCTTGCATGCTTAGTGCCCTCTTTGCAACAAAGGCAAGGTCTTCATCTTCAGCCTCTACTTGACCTAATGGAATGTTCCCCTAATGATGGAATGTCTTCACAACCTTATTGTGGTGCAACTTTATTTTCAGAAGTAAGCTTTTCATCCTTTCTAATAACCATGACTCTTTTTTTTGGGTAGTCTTTCATGTAATGCCCCTTTTACCTTGCATTTGAAGTACTTCACCTCTTTAGGCTTAGCCACATTCTTAAACTGTGGTCCACCTTTTTCTTGAGGTCAATACATGACCCCCTTGTTGCTTAATGATGTCTCAACTTTAGGCTTAGGAACTTCATTCTTTAAATCTTTGTTCTAACATCCTTTCTAAGTAGAACTTTCTCCTTAGGCCACTTTTGCTGCTGTGGACCTTTGAAGGATCCTTTTGGCCTCGTTTGTTTGATGTACCAAATCCTCCAACTTGACATAGTGTGACATCTCCACATTGCTAACTATCTCAGGATTTAGGCCTTTAAGGAATCTTGTTATGGTAGTCTCAGCATCTTCAATGATGTTATCCCTTATCAAGGTCCTCTCTAGCCCTTTATGGCGGTTTTCCACACTCTTTTTACCTTATACCAATCTTTGGAGCTTCAAGTGTTGATCTCTATGGTAATAGCTTGGAACAAAGCACTTCTTTATCAAGGACTTGAGAATTCTCCATGTTCTTATAGGCTCATCATTGTTCATTCTCCTTGAAGTCACAATCTGATTCCACTACACATGATCATAATCAGAAAACTCAACAGTAGCTAATTTTATCTTCTTTTCCTCTAAGTAGTTTTGACAATCAAACATCATCTCAATCCTTTGCTCCCATTCTCAATATGAATCTAGGTCACTCCTCCCTTAGAATGATGGAATGTTGAGGTTGATTAAGTTCAAGTTGGCATCTTCCTTTGGCTCTCCCCTCTTTAGTTGTCTAGTTGCACTCCAAGCCTCATCTTCCTCCTTGGATTCTTCAATCTTAATTTTTTTATCAGGCATAAAAATATGATTGGATCTTATTTGCACTCTTGAGATAGATGACTCCTTGGTGGATAGTTGTGATTGCAAATCTTTAATCTCTCCCGTATAGTCTTTATGCCTCCTAGAGTTTTCCTCCCTCATAGCAACCATATCATAAAAAAGCTTTTTTAAATTGTGAGTGCATTACTTCAATGTTGAGTTTGACATCAACCTCCTTTCCTGAACCAACACACATCCTGAAAATTTTTCAAGAACCTCTTACTACACTCAAATTTGTTAGTAGATTATTTCCTCAAAAGAACCGTATCCTATGTTCTAAATGAACTAGTTCTCTAGACACACAAAAGAAAACTAATCCTTTAAGGGTTTTGGAAATCAGAATTAAGAGGTTTCAACAACAAAAGGTTGCAAGAACATAAAAAGAACTAGGATTTAAGGAAAAAGAGCTTCGGGTTAGGGTTTTTCTAACAAAAACTGGAGTTTATTGCTTCTCAAGAAACAATTTTCTTCCCATTTATAGATGCTAGGACTTTGTCTAAAACTTCCAGAATTTCTCTTTCTTTGCTGTACTTGAAAAAAAAAAAGAAGAAGAATTTATTTTATGGGTAGCAATAAACAAAACAAATACGAATCACCTTGATGATCAAGAAACTGAGAATTGTTCTTTCCTTTACTTTTTTATTTATTTTTTAATGTTTTTTTTTTAATTTTCTGGATGCAAGACATGAAAAAAATTGGCTGGAATGAAAGAAAAAATTATTATAATGGATAAACAATGGAAAAGACAAAAAAAAACAAACCAAGGGACACAAAGGATGGACTAGGAAAAGAGGAATGCAAAATGAGGTTTGGAAATAAGGATGGATGAACTTGAATGAACTTGGAACACAAGGAAAAGAATTAATATGAATGAAATATGAGAAGAACAATAGAGAACAAAAAAAACTAAAGGAAACAGAGAAAAGAGCCTAGGAACAATTGGATATATTTTTAAATGGAACTTGTGCCTTTGATACCACTTAATATGACCCCGTTAGTATAATAACCAAGAAATGCCCCTAGATGTTTATCAAGCTCTACAAAATGAATCCAAGAGCTGGGAAACCACCACCTCTATTCAACCTGTGAATAGAAATGAAAAGTATAATAAAACACACAAAGAAACTAATTAAGCTCTTATGTGTCAAAAATATGTTTAAAAAGAACTAAGGAGAGAATCTCTCAATAAAATAATTTTATTAATGATTACTTGTGCTAAAAGTAGTGTACAAGGGCTCTATTTATAGGGTTTATAAGTCTTAAGGTCAAATGGAATAAGCACTAAAAGAGCCCAAAGTTCTACACTAGGTTAAGATAAAAATCCACCTAGCTTTAGGAGTCTTAACACACAAACTAGCCCAAAAAAAGTAGAAAACATGTGCAACTTTTGCACATGCAAAATATGTCTTTAATATACTACAAACTAATAAAAAAAGCTATAAAATTCTGGAAAAATAGGCTAGAACCTAGGTTGGCACGTTGGACTTTTTCGTGTGTGCCCTAGGAGCCCCCTAGCTCGATTGGGGGGTCTTCAAGGGTTCCACATCTTATCTTCCTCATTTTCATGCATGGCCTTGCATCTTATTTCCTAAGGTTCATAGGACATATTAGAAGAGTTTCCAACTGCCTTGGTCGCCCATGCATCCATAACACTCAAGATATTCACATAGGAGTGAAGGCTGCCCTCCGGTGTGCACTTGATTTTCTTTTGGGTGCTTCCTTGCATATGACCTTCTTGTACAACCTCCAAGTGTCCAAGAGACTTTAGAACCAAACCTGAAAGTGCATCATAGTCCTCCTTAGCACACCTCCCTATCAATGGACTGAGCTTATCATTAAAGGGTCCTCAAGTGGTTATAGTGTAGCTTGGGCTCTTTCATCAATTACTTGCATTGGGAGTTATGCATCATTATATATAGGGATATCTAATGTAATTTCAGATGGAGCCTTTCCAAATGAAGCCAAAACGGGTTTTAAAATTCTAGTTGTACTCCCCTCATGTTTTTCTTGGAGGATATAAACTAGCACCATGAGAATGAGAGAAACATTCTTGCCAGAACCTAAAGGAGGCATGGTGATTCAATTGGTTCGTGTGGATATAGTAGAGAGTTTAAACATGTTAATTGTTTATGTTTTATGATTTAGCTTAGTTAGGTGAAAGATCTCAAACTACTAGGTATGAAAATTTTTGAACACTCTGTTATCCTATTTCACATGGATCCTAGAGTGGTTTTGCCTTATTTCATATGGATCCTGGAGTGGTTTTAGTTAATTTTTGGTGCACTATTTGGTTTTTTAAACCCTACAATTATAGTATATAGTAAGAGCTTAAAGGAGCACATTGAACACCTAAGACAAGTGTTGAGTACTTTATGCGAACAAAGGTTGTATTATAATATTAAGATGTACTCTTTTTGTATTAACTGAGTCATGTTTCTTGGTTTTGTTAGCAGCTCAAGGGGGTTTAGGTGGACAAGGAAAAGGTAAGAACTATATTATAAAAGTGGCCCATCCCTAGTTCAATCTTTGAGAAGAAGTCCTTCCACAATTTTGCTAGCTTTTGTAGAAGATTTGTTAAAGATTTTTCTACTATTGTAGCACCCCTCACGGAAATTATGAAAAAGAATGTAGGTTTCAAGTGGGAAGAGGCTCAACAAAGTGCTTGTGAGATGCTCAAGGAGAAATTGAGTGATGCACCCCTGCTTGTTTTGCCTAACTTTGACAAGATGTTTGAGATTGAACATGATGCCTCTAGGATAGGCATTGGAACGGTGCTTTTACAAAAATGTCACACCTACTACATAATTTAGTGAAAAGTTTAATCGAGCAAGCTTGAAATATGCAACTTATGGCAAGGAGCTATATGCATTGGTGAGAGTCCTAAAGACATGGCAGCACTACCCCTGGCCTCAATAGTTTGTTATCCACACTAACTACCAATTCCTTAAACATTTAAAGGGCCAAGGTAAATTGACCAAAGGCATGCAAGGTGATTTGAATTTATTGAATCTTTTCCCTATTTGATTAATTACAAAGAAGGCAAGGAAATGTTGTTGCAGATCCTTTGTCTAGGAGAAACACATTGTTTTCTACTTTGAGTGCTAAGTTGTTAGGGTTTGAGTTTTTGAAAGATTTATATGCTAAAGACCCTGACTTTGGTGAAATTTATACTAGTTGTGCTAAGGCTGCCAGTGGTAAGTACTTTCGGCAAAATGGGTATCTCTTGAGATATAATAGGCTATGTATTTCTCAAGGGTCTTTAAGAAAGTTGTTGGTAAGTGAAGCCTATAGTGGTGGGTTGATGAGACAATTTGGAGTTTCTAAGGCATTATATGTCTTGCATGAACACCTTTATTAGTCACATATGAGGCGTGATGTGGAGAGGGTATGTTCCCAGTGCATTGTATGCAACAGAGCCAAGTTTAAACAAAGCTTTCTTGGTTTGCACACTCCTTTTCCCATACCTTCTCACACTTGGATTGATATTTCCATGAATTTTATTGTAGGACTTCTAGGTCAAAGAGGGGAAAGGATTCTATCTTTATGGTGGTGGATTAATTCTCTAAGATGACACACTTTACTGTATGCAACAAGTCAGATGATCTCACACATGTAGTTGACCTATTGGTCGGTTATCGAAACCGCTAAAAATAATTCTGGTATCACTAATAACTCAGAATAAATAAATTTGTAGTATAACAGTGGAAACCAGGTCGAATCCCAAGGGAAATTTTTATCTGAAAGCTTCTTCACAGAAAACTTAGAATAAAATATTGGAGGGATTGTTTGCAATAAAAAAATAAAATAAAATAAAATAAATTATCAGAGAACAAAAAGTAAGAAACCTATCAAGAAAAAAACCAACAAAACAATCAAGAATTTAAACCTTAGCATCATTCAACATCCACCACTGAATTAAAGAGATCGATGAAACTAAATAACACAAACACAAGTGGTTACATTTAATTTATTTGAATGTTCTTCCTAAGACCTAATGATTTCTGATGCAGTGAATCACTAAATCTCAGTTGCCACAGATTAAAGAAATCAAACAATTACAGATTTGATTTCTAACCCAGTAGTAAATTGAATTCGAATAACAACTAGTAAGCCTCCTAGCATATATACGAAACAATCATGAAATTAATCATAGAAGAATATCCAATACTCAAAATATTAATTGAATAAATAAAAACAACTTTGATCTCATAGTGCTGAAGAATTCGGGGTTTCAGTCTCCTTCAACTAAGAATAAAAAGATCACTAAAAAGAAAAGAAAACAATCAAGAAAGGAACACAAAAAGAGTTGGGGAAGAGGGAGGAGGAGGGACAACCCCCCCACCCCCGTGGCAGCTGCTTCTCTATTTTAATATATATGAAACTTAATAAGCTAATGAAAGAAAACTATAAACACACCCAAAACTTTCTATATTATTCTAAAATTACGCCACATAAATATAAAAGACTCAAAATAACTCGAATGCATTAATATGACCAGGCGAATAGTGTCTTTAAGCTGGAATTTTTGCCCACATGATTTAGAAGCCATCGAAATTAATTCACATCAAAACTAGTTTCAAAGCTGTGAGTGAAGAAATGCTCCAGAACATCAGTAGCAACTTCAAGATGAAATTCAACCTTGATTTAGCCATTATTTCTTAAAACGGACATCTACATAAGTAGCTTTGAAACAACACTTGAATCACAAAAAACGGACATCTATAGCTAAAGATATGCCCAAAATACCGCAAATGCTTCTGAACCAAGGATGACTCGCAAATTGCGACTTTGAAACTGAATTTGACCCTCTTAACGCACAAACTGGATCTTATGGTCCCATATGGTTTGTAGCTCTAGATGTTATCTTTCCAATGAATTAGGAATCACTCAATTCCGATCTCTATAGGTCAAGATATGATTTTTCTACCAGAACATCGCCAATCTGTCAAAACCCTGAAAGAACACAACCAAATTAAAACTTGTAAAATTCCAAATTAAATTCACTTTCAATCAATTGAGTCCAAATATACTCTAAGCTACAAAACATACTCAAAATATATCTTTAAGATTAAAAACATATTAAAATATACTAAATATAAGAAAAATAAATATAATAAATATAAGTTTATCACCTATTCTTTGGGGAGATGGTTAGACTGGTTGGAGTGCCAAGGTCCATCATGCATTGATTCAGACACTAAATTCCTTAATCACTTTTAGAAGACATTATAGGGTAAGTTGGGTACAAAGTTTTGTTCTCTACCATTTTGTCATCCACAAACAGATGGACAAGTAGAGGTAACCAATAGAACCCTTGCTACATTGTTATCAGCTATCACTAGGAAGAACTTAAAGAATTGGGAAGAGTGCCTCTACCATGTGGAGTTTGCTTATAACTGTGTATTGCATTTTATTACCAAATACTCTCCTTTTGAAGTAGTGCATGGTTTTAACCCACTAACTTCTATGGATTTGTTACCTATGCCTACTACTGAAGTTGTTAATCTAGATGAAGCACAAAAGGCTGATTTTGTAAGGAAGCTTCAAGAGAGGGTCAAGTAACAAATTGAGAAGAAAAGTGAGCAATATGCTAGGAATGCCAACAAAGGCAATAAGAAGGTTGCGTTTGAACCAAGAGATTGGGTGTGGATGCATATGAGAAAAGAAAGGCTTTCAACTCAAAGATATACTAAGCTATATCTTATATGAGATGGTCCATTCCAAGTGTTATAGAGAATTAATGACAATGCCTATAAGTTGGAGATAGCTGATTAACTTGTTCTGTAGATTGTTCTAAATCTAGAACTTCTGATTAAAAAAAAAAACTAGTTTACAAGTTGTCTAAATATTTGCAAAGGAGTCCATTTACTAATTAAACAAGATTAAGGTTACATGTTGTAATGGTTTTATAGAGAATTATTGCTGGAGCTGACTTTTAAGTCTAGACCCTTTAACCTGAGGGTTGACTTTTCATTTAATTGACTATTTTGAGCTGAGACTTGGTGTGCAAGTCTTAAATATCATTTGAAAATTATCTAGATTTATAAACTTGGTTTTTAGGTCCAAATCTATGATTTAATCATCCAACTAAAATTCTGTAGGTTGAGGAGTAAAATTCTGCACGTTCAAATCTATGATTTAGATTTCTTGGTTTTGAGTAAAATTTTGCAGGTCCAAATCTATGATTCAGATTTGTTTTTGAAAGGATTGTATTTGTACTTTAGAAGTAGACTATTGATAGGTGATTCTTGTAAACAAAATAAGCCCATTGCTGGCATACACATGAAAGCTAGATATTGCAGGTGCTTGGCTCAAAGTTGTGCTGAGTTTAGTGAGGAAAAAAATTTCTAAAATTAGTGAGCAAATTAAATATGTAACAGCTCTAAAACAGCTATAATTTTGACTAAAGAATGTGCATATATTGCCCTAGAACCTACTGTAATTTTTGCCTAAAACCTTTTGTAATTGCTCGTAAAACCTACTATAATTATTCATAAAACCTGTTGTAATTTTGACTAAAAACTTGTTGTAATTGCTCATGTAACTTGCTATACTTATTCTTAAAACCTGCATAATTTTGCCTGAAATGCTCCTGTCATTGCTCTTGAAACCTCCACACCTTTGCCTAAAGCCTCAATTACATACCTCCAATTTGAGGAAAGTGATACTAGCATAATGATGGACTTAAAACCTGTAGATTCTGCTCTTAAAACCTGCTAAATAGAGGCTGCCAATATTTTAGAATCAAACATCACTTATGGTTTCAAATATGATTTCTATACAACTATGAGTTTTGAAGTGATTCAACAAAATCAATGAATAGCACTAAACTCTGCCAAACAAAAGTTTTGCACCATTATATTTCACAGGAATTCAATTCCTTATAAAATGTCATACATTCATACGAGAAAACACACTACACAATATTTCTTTAATGCAATGCCAGTAGTTATAAGAACAATTGTGAATGTATAGAACAATATGCTCACAATAACCAAATCCCTGTTCTTTGTTAATCCACATTCAAGTTTATGTAATTTCCACTACAAGTATTTTATTGCAGCAAAAAAAGTCAATTGCTTATGTCTCCTGAACCTCTTTATGTCTTCTTGCACTTTTGCGCATTTGAAGCCCTTTTGCCACCATAATATGATTCATCCATAGGCCGACACCATTTCCAAAAGTCACACATCTTTTTTGCACAACTATGATACAGTAGGTTTGGGTTCCTATCTGATTTTTATATCTTTACTGTTGCAATTTAGTTAGCAAGAGTGATTATTAAATTTTATAGACGTACTAAGATATGTTTTTTTTAATACTGATTGGTGTGGCCACACTATATGTTGGTGCTGTCACACCAACTTGCGTCATCGCTTCTAACATTTGTAACAGTGTGTTTTAGGAGTTGCCACAAATCCGTTTATACCTAAGTTGATTGGATACCTTAAAATGGCCTACGAGAGTTTGAGAGGTTCGAGAGTACAGTTACACTAAAATAACTTTATTATAGTGTAAAAAAAAATTGGCACCTTAATTTGGTTTTAATTTTATTATGCTTTGCTTTAATTAATTTGATTAATTTTCCAAACCATGGATTCTAATTGAACCACCAAGATATGGACTCTTAAACCTCAAATCATGGATTTTATCAAACCACTCGGATAAGGATATTTAAACTTATTCTATTTTTATTTAAATTTCTTTTAAAGGTTTTAGATACTTATAAATCCAAACTATAAATTTTATTGGATCAACCGGATATGAATATTAAGAATTGATTTATTTATTATTTATAATTTAATTTAAATATTACGGCTCATCTTATAGTTTTACCAAAACCACGAAGAAAGAGCTCTTAAATTTTGTAATTGATTAACTTAGATTTTACCCTAGGGTTTTACCAAACCCATGCGGGATAAACTTTTCTAAATATGTGAAACTTTTGACCTATTATGAAAAATAAATTAAATGATAGTTAAAATTTATTTGTTCTAACATTCTAGTTACTTACCCTAACATGTAATCCTATACAATGTAGTAATTCAATAGGTGTATGGCCCTAATAAATAAATAAAATTAAAACAGAAAAGAAAGAAAAAAAGAAAAAAAACGAGTTGTTCGTGGCTTTACTGCGAAACAGAGAAAGGTTAGCGACCTGAATGAACAAAAGAGAAAGAACAGGGTCTAAGCATGAGTTGGACTACAAGAAAAGAAAAATAAAAAAGACAAGGCCAAACGGGTTGGTGGCGGGTCTAGTGGTTCGCGTTCCGGGTCTGGTCTTGATTCCTTCAACGGTAATGGAGATTGCGCAAACGGCGGCCTGAGATCGGACAGTGACAGAAAGAGCGACCCCTGGAGGGGCTTGTGGAGAGCAGCGATGACGGACACTGGCTGATCGAAGAGGAAGACGAGGCAACGGCGGAGCTTGATCCCGTTTTCCTTTCGTTGTTAGCGTCGCCGATGGTTGACAAAGCTTGGGAGCTACGGCGTGACGTGAGACGAGGCCGAGGCGGCGAGTGGGGATGACCGACGGTGGTGGTGCAACGTCTGGAAGTGATGGATTAGGCTTGAAGGGCAGCAGTGGTAACGGGGAAAGCTTAGGTTTTGGGCAGTTGAGGTTCGAGAAATCAGGGGGTTGAAGCTGCAGTTTTACCCCTTTTCTTGCTAGAGCTTAGTTTCAAAACTCTTTAGCTTTTTCTCCTCCTCTTTTCTTTCGAGTAATGACCCATGTTTATTTTAGGAGAGTCTTAGACAAGATAAAATAGGTTTTTAGAAGTTAAAACTCATCCAAATCAAATTTAATAGAATTTAAACCTCTTAGGAGTTAGGATATTATCTGGTGAAAATATTTGTCTAAGTCTAGAAAAACTATTGAGTTGTTGATTCTGCCCCAAACTCTATGTGAATTTTGAATTTCACCCAACACTTTCCTATTTTTTCAATTGAGCCCAAAAACTTTGTAAAATTTTTCAGATTTTCCAAAACTTTTATAAACTTGCCATATTTGCCTCAAACTTTTTTAGCTTCACAGATTTGATCCAAAATTTACATTTTTGCCTACAACCTTCTAAGAAACCTCCAATTCACACCTAAACTCCCATTTTTCCCCCTAAACTAACCCCCAAATCCTCTAGGACCCCTAATTAGTACCTAAATTAAATTAATTCCTATTTTGACCCTAAATGACCATACTAAATTCCTAAAATTTTATAACATAAATAACAATGTAACTTAAATGTTACTAGGCCAACTAACCCTAAAATGAAAACAAATGACCCAAATGTTCTAACAATTGACCAAATTGCCCCTAAAAATGAAAACACCCCCTAAACTAATTTTTCTAACCTAAAACTAAAGAAAAATTAGTGTCTGGACAAAATTGGGTGTTAACAACATTAACTAGAAGTAGTTAAGTGGTTAGGATGATGTGGCACATATGTGTGACACATTATCCCCTTGGAATCAATAGGAAGATGTCATGTGGTGATTATGTGTTGTGTATATGTACACCTTGACACATGAAATAATTACTTAATAACCACCCTATAACTATTTATACTATGAACGGATATGACATTTAGATGAAAGGATATGTATATCCCAACATATATGACCCTTGGGGAGATAGCTATGTACTATAATTACCCTGGTTAGTGAAAAAACATGACTTTTAGTGAATGATTATGTTTTAGGTGAATTTAACAACCTTTAAAATGTGGTTATGGCTCTAAGTTAAGGAGACACAACTCTTAGAAGAGTTATGACTCTATAGCCGAATTAACACATCATTTCTAAGGGTGGTTGTCACCTTATTTCAAGGGAAGAAGTTAGGGGTTGATAAGGATATCTCTTGGTGAACTAGTATAACATTTATTGAAGAGTTGTGACTTTTTATGAAAGATTATGACCCTCCATAAGTGCCAATTCACCCCTATAAATAGAAGGCAAAAGAATTGTGTAAATCAGTTTGCAAGACATAACTTCTGGAGGCTTTATTTCTTCTATTTCGCCCCACATATTTCTTTATCACCATAAAGAGAATTCTGATTGAGTATTGGGAGTGAACCACATATTTAGTTACTTGTCTTCAAGTTAATTAAATATATGATCCTTGGTGTTTGCAACAAGTCACATCTTTTGTAACATCCTCAAAAATGCGTTTTTCATCAATGAGCCTATTACTTGGTTCTTCAGTGATCAATAAGTACTCTTTAATTTTGTATTTATTTTATATTCTAGAAATTAAAGTATTCATTAGCTGCACACTAAATTTTCTTCATTTACAATAGCTTTTTGACCACAGCGGCAACACTTATTTTCATGCCATAGCAATTCAATTCGTGAATGATTGTCTGGCTACTTAATACTACTTGAAGGCATTATTCACACTCTAAAGTAGAAAAAAAAATCAATAAAAACTTGGTCACTCAATTACTCAATGAAAACTACAAACAATTCATAAAAATAAATTCTCAAATCTACAAATCTTCAATGAACAAAGTTACGTATTGCCTACATCAAATAAATCCTACAAAATAACCAATTGATTAGCTTAAGCATGAGACAAGTTCCAATAACATCTATAATATACTATAGCAACATAAGTACCTTAATGATGCATGACACAAAACTGAAAAAAACAAGAACTCAATATATTCCCCAAATTCAGTTAAACTATATCAATTAACATAATCAATTAAACAAAAAAATGAAAAAATTGGTTTGACACACAACTGTAAAGATGTTGCCAATTGATTAATCATGCCCTTCGTTCTTCTTTATTAATGGATGAAGAATTAGTCACCAAATGTAAGCAGTAGCCAATCTTGGCCCAATACTTTTGAAACCATACTAGCACATACTATTATACTCCTTCTACTAATGGCAAAACAAAACACAGAAATTTTGAATACCTAATCCTATGGCCAAACCTAACCTCAATAGCTTTGTACATCAACTGTAAATGTAAATTAATTACTTACCTTCATTTTCTCAGTGCTTTCTTGCTGGAAAATTGACAGATTTTAAAGTGACATTCGTCATCGAATGCTGTCTACATCTCCAGCCACCACCATCTGCATACTTTCTTTGCAACTCGCCTTTGTTAATTGCTCACAATAGAGTTTGACTTTCCAGACTAACAAAAGATATTATAGGGGGCAATTTCATGTTTACATTCCCAAACTTAGGTAGGGCCACTCATGCTAACAGCTAGGAAAATTAAAATAATGCCAGAAGGAGTAAACTATATAATTCCCATATAGATGGGGCAAAGTGTAATATAGGCCAAACCTCAGAAGGTAAATTGTAATGGGAAAATTATTAAAAACTCCTCTAAGGTTTGGGATAACCTACCGCTATACCTCTATTTTTTAAAAACCTACATTTATCCCATCCAAAAATTAACTCCGTTAATGATCATTACCACAGGAAAGGAAAAACACCTGACTTAGCCCTCTTAAATTTCATTCATTGAAACTTTACCCCTAAGTTAAGAAAAAAAATTCATAAAAAAAAATTGAACGGACTAACACCAGCAATGGATGCTAGATGAGACATTCATAATGCCTCTTTGTTGACCATTTCCTCTGAAGATTTCTCTCTCTCTAGACAACAACTAATTGACCCGAATTGTCATGAAGCGGGGTCCTAGTGCCCTCAATGTTGCTTGAATTGTAGGCCCTTTGGGACTGTGATCTCACGTAGATACATTAACTAACTATTACTTGTAGGTGAATTAAGACAATTTATGTGCAACTAGTTTCTTAGCCTACCCTACAGTAAGATATACATGCATTCTTCCTAGTGATGCAAAACAAATAAGTAAACCATTTAAGAAAACATCGTTAAGAGATTCTACTTAAAAAGTAATTAAACCGTGCCAACACAATAAAATACTAGTTACTTCAACTTGAAATAATAGTTTGTGCACTCTTTACAACACTAGCACACACCTAAAAGTAACTCAATGGTTTAACACCACAATGTAACCTAATAAAGGTAATATCTTAGTACACAAGGAACCATATATATACAAGGCAAAATTCTAAATCAAAATTCATCACTTGAGCCCTACCTTTGAGATATCAAGCTCCAAGTACAAGCCCGTTCCTATCCTTGTGCACCATTTAGCCTCTAAACTATAAAGACATGACACTTAGTTAGTACAAAGCTTATATCTCAAGTAACTTTAGAATCTCAAGAATTTTAGCAATTAAGCACCTGTAAAAAAGAAAACTTAACTCACAACTATCCACTTAGTTGTTAGGCCTGACATTAGAACCTGCACAACAAACATAAGGAAGTGAGTACATGAATGTGCTTAGGAAGGGTCCCTTAGGGTACCTGTAAAGAAGATGGCAAGCAAGCATGCAAATATGACATACAAAGAAGCAAATAACCAACCAACAATCAACACAAACCAATGACATAATAGATATGCAATGCATGAATGTATGATATGCAACATACACATTTCTTGGGACTTCTTACACCTTAGGTGCCTTATTTATGCTATGAGCTCAAATGGCGGAGGTACTTAAGACATTGGCCTTCGTATCCCAAATCCTTTATCTCCCTTAAATCTTATTTACAGGTCCTAGAGTAGGTCATCACCTCCTTTTAAACTTTACCTGTCTTACCCTTAACTTATTATGCAAGGTAGCCATTTTATATGGTCCAATTTGCCAAGCTATTGGAACTTAGCTTAGAGCTCTTTAGTGGCTCACTTATCAAACAACAAGGTTTGGTTTGGATCATCTTAGGTTTTCTCTTCATTTTCTCAAAGGTCTAAGACCTATCTCTTGGGCCAATGAAGACTACGAAACTAGCCTTAATCCCCTTAGGGCCCCTTTAGCAACTTGAGCACTTTTATCTCCTTAACCATTCTACTTAGCCCTATCTTAACCACACCACTTAGCTACCACTTAAATAATGTATAATTCTCAACTTAAGAATGAGTTTTAGACCCAACCGAAACAATGGAACATCTTAGAATAGCCTAGGGATATTAATCGAGAGATTGAGACATTATTAAGGTGCCTTGAACTTGAGAGACTTGGGTCTTGGCAATGTATCACCAAGGACATCAATTCTTGGGTTTCCTAGTAAGTTGTTGGTGACATGTTGCCATTATGCATCAACACGGAGGCGTGTCACTATTAGGCATCACCACGACAACGCGTCATCAATGCCCTTCCAACATTGCACGACTACATGCTATCTTACATGAAACTTGCACAATCTTTCAATCCCCAAAGCCAATCCCCATGAGTCTTATTTGTACTTTATTCCAACATGTAATACTACATTTTTATGCATTATTTGAGCTAAATTAACTTGAACCCTAATTTTATCAAAATTACAACCATGCTTGTAAATGCTCTCCAAGTACATCCTGTAGTTCGAATGCAAGGTAAGTAAATCTCAAGTTATTTTCCTCAAATAAGTTTTATGATGCAAGGAAAGCAAGTTAAGTAAAGTTAAGTTGACTTCCAAAGTGTAATTGGCATTTAAATGGTGAAAATGGTAAAATAGTAATTTTTTCCAAGTAAGTGACATGACTATAATTTCAGTGAAATTAGGTTCATCTAAGTATTTTGAGATAATAAGTTTAGACCATAAGTGTTTCCAGTCATTTTGAACGAAAAGTTAGAGTTAAAGGTTAAAAATGCTCTAAGTGAAAAATTGAGTTATTATGTAGCCTACGGGCAAAGTGAGGGGGTAAGAAAAAAGATTTCTATTGGACCAATGAGACATTGTGGAGGAAGGTTTAAGTGGCCTAAGTGAATAAAAATTAAGTTTAAAGGCCAAAGTGACAAGTAAGAGAAAAATTGGCTAAGTGGAGTAATTGTGATATTTTAAGAAGAGATGAACATCACTATTCATCATATTCTTCACTCCATTTTTTGTACCTCTTGACTCTCCATAGCTACTCCTCATCAAACCTCCCAATCTACCCAAAATTTCATGAAAATTGAAGGTCCCAAAGTTATCCCAATAAGTCATTAGCTCATTTTTTGTAGAATTGGTGCATTTGAAGTTGTTCTTGCAAGTTTTTTGTTCAAACCCTAAGGTAAGTGTCTTTGATCCTTGTGGGTTATAAGCTTGTTAAATAGTTAGAAATGGTCTTAATTTCATTCCATTTATGTCCAATTTTGGTTAAATTCAATCTTGGAACTCAAAGGAACTTCATTGCACAATTGGTGCTTGTGTATGGCTTGCTTTAGATCTTGCTTAACTTAGATTTGAGGTAAGGGATTTTTGTTATGGTATGATTAAGTGATGCATAAGTAGTGTTAGAACACCTAAGAGTGAGTTGAAATGAGCCAAAAGTGATTAGAACTAGTTTGGGTAAGGTTTAGTGCAACATTGGTTGAGAAATGGGCGAAGAAAAGTAGCTCTAAGGGTTAATGCGATCGCACTGATTATTTTGATGCGATTGCATTGAGCTCAGGGAGAAGAAAAGATTGCCTGAAATGTGCAATGCTATTTATTCTAGTTCTATCGCATCAATTCCAACAACTCATATAAAATCATGATGCTATCCCATCGTAATATTCAATGCTATCGCATTGTGCTTGAATTGTGTCAACTTTGTTTCTAAGTGTCCCAAATCAATTCCTAAGGCTTAGGGGACATCCTAACATTGCTCAAAAGTGCTCCTAAGATTTAAGTATGCATAAATAAATGGTTAATAAGTGGGTGGTTAAGAGAGCTAAGGAAAACTGGATAAGTTAGGTACCTCACGTCACAATAAGATATTAAGGAGGGACCTAGTATTGTATGAGTCCTCCAATGGCTAAGGGGTGAGGTCGTTAACCTTCGACATTGAAGAGGGACCCAAAAAGGATCCGGGACCCTTGATGACCCAAGGGTAGAGGCGAAGTGCCATCAGGCATTGAGCGGTGCCCAATAAGTCCTAACTGAGTCGATGGCTCAATAAGTTAATCCGCTAAGTTGGTCGAGTTGAGTTCAAGGGAACTTGGCGAAGTTTAGCCACTAAGTTCAATTACCCAGCACAACAAGTAAGGGAAAGTTACAGGTAAGAGGTGAGTGAGTGACAATTTACTCTAAGTAGCCTATAAAAAGTGGGCAAGGTCAAGTAAGCGACTACTTATTTAAGTCACCCACAAGAATGACTTCATGGGTTTAATCAAATGCTAGCATTGGATACCGAAGCCAGTATCCAAGTACCCCAATCATATGAGCTCATAGCAATTAAGAACACCTTTGGGTGTAAGGAAGTCCTTAGTGCATAAACATATGCATTCACTCATCCATCCATACATTACATTGCATTATTATTGTTAATTATTAATTGCTTGTGCTTATTGTTTGTTGTGTTGTTTAATAACTTCGTTTGGTTGTATATATATATATTGCTTTGCATGGTTGCATATGTTTTCCTTGCAAGTGCCAAATCCTTTACTGAGTACTTTTGAGTACTCAACCCTTAAGTGTTATGTAGGTATTTAGAGCGTTAGTCAAGCCTAACAGTTGTTGAGGGGCGACTATTAAGTTTTATTCATTTTGAAGATACTCTCTAAGTATGAATCTTATGGTTAATGAATACTTATAATGTAAGTTAATATTGATCAAAGAGTTGCTTTTTAGCTTTCAAAGCTAAGTGTGCACAAGAAAAGTGAGGCTTGCCATTTGAAGCTAGGTTGCTCAGGTAGAAAGTTAAGGATGAATCTTAGTAAATATTGTTCTCACTATTGTGTGTATGACATTTCTTTATACTAAGTATGGCCTCTATTAGTGTCCATTGGTGTGTGTAACACTAGAGTTACATTTGGGTGCATATAAGGTTAAGATATATGCGTACAGTTGTTACTTGAAGTTAAAGCAACTACAATTTCTGTGTCTTTGCTTGTTTTAACTTATGTTTTATTAATTGGTGTGCCATGGTTTCCTTTATAGTTTTATTAATAGGTTATTGCATAGCTAGGATAACACATGCATATTTTCTATATAGGGTAGGCTAAGTAACTAGTTGCACATAATTATTTAAATTACTTTACAAGTAATAGCTAGCCAATTATAACCTAAAGGGGATCATAGTTTTTTAAGAGCCTACCAGTTGTTGCATTTAGGGCACTGGGTCCCTGTTTCGCCACAATGCTACTCATTTAGGTCAAAGTTACCATTTTACCCTTTTGACTCATAAGTGTCAAATCATACTTAGGAACTCATCTTTACTTTAATCAACTTATCTTTCTTGTTTAGGAAGATGCTAATTTGATGTGCTTAAGTGAAACACACATAAATAAAACACACTTACCGAATTAAAGCCAATAGTTGACTAAGAGAGCTGTCACATCCTCCCCTCCTTCAGAAATTTGGTCCCCTAAATTCTAACTTAATCAGGCAAATTCACTTGAATATTGCCTTTGCACGTCCTGCTCCGTCTCCCAAATGACCTCTTCCTCCCCATGGTTAGACCATAGTACCTTGACCATTGGGATCCACTTTGCTCTTAGTTTCAAAACTTGGCGGTCAAGAAACTTAATGGGTTATTGTTTATAACTTAGGTCCTCCCTTATTGGATTGATAGATGAGGCTAACATTTGCCCAGGGTTCACAATGCATTTCCTTAAGGAATTTACATGAAAGACATTGTAAACATGGGCCAAACTTGGTGGCAAAGCCAATCGATAAAATACTTTCTCCACCCTCTCAAGGATTTCAAAAGGACCAATGTATCTTAGAGTCAACTTACCCTTTAGGCCAAACCTAGCCACACCCTTCATTAAGGAAATCTTAAGGAGTACTTTGGCTCCTACATCAAATTCCAAATCCTTCATTCTCACATTGGCGTACTTGGCCTGCTAGTCTGAGGCAGCCTTGATCCTTACTTGGATCAACTTAATCTTTGCCATGGTCTCGACAATGATTTCTGGGCCAACAACCATTTCATCTGCCTTATCTACCCAACAATGAGGCATCACACATATATATGCCCATACAATGTCTCGTAGGGTGCCATCTTAATAGCTTCTTGATAGTTATTATTATAAGCAAAATCAATCAAAGGCATGTGTTGGTCCCAATCCCCTCTAAAATTTGTCACACAACTTTGCAACATGTCTTCTAAGGTCTAGATCACCTGCTCAGTTTGCCCATCAGTATGAGGATGATAAGCAATACTTAGGCTCACAGTGGAACCCATAGCATTTTGAAAGGCATTCTAGAACCTTGAGACAAAACGGGGATCTTTATCAGATACTATCTGATCAGGGATTCCATGGAGTCTTACCACTTCCCAGATATACAATTGGGCCAACTTATCCATGGTATAAGTAATCTTGATGGGGATAAAATGTGCCGACTTTGTTAACCTATCCACCACCACCTAAATTGAGTTATGTTAACTTTTTGTGTTGAGTAACCCGACACAAAAGTCCAAGGTGATGGACCCCTACTTTTTCTTTGTGAGGGGTAAACTTTGTAACATTCTTGATGGCTTTTAGTGCTCTGCCTTCACCATTTGACAAGTGAGGCATTTACACATATATTCATATATTTCCCTCTTAAACTTTAGCAACAAAAAGTGAGCCCTAAGGTCATGGTACATCTTATTCACACCAAGGTGAACATTAAGCTTACTTATATATGTCTTTTGCAACACTTGTTGCCTTAGGTTACTTGGCACATAGAGCTAGTCACCATAATAAAGTAACTCATCCTTGTACTGAAATTCTTTCAGTATGGTACCATGCCTTTTCCCCCTAGAAAATTTATTTAAGTATAAGTCCTTGTCCTAAGCTTCTTTAACCTTAGTCAGCCATGCTGACTGAATCTTAAGGACTATAATTTGGGCCATTTTCCAATCTAGCCATGCTTCAAATAAGACCGAGACTGTTCCACGTTGGAACTTTCTGAGGCAGTAGCCACTTAATCCTTGGAAAGAATCACCCTAGAATACTTACGGCTCAAGGCATCGGCAACCATATTGCCTTTACCAGAACAATAGTCTATCGAGCAATCGTAATCCTTGATATACTCGATCCACCTGTGTTGCCTCATGTTTAGGTATTTCTAGGTAAACAAGTACTTCAAACTCTTATGATCCATAAAGATCTTAAAGGACTTTCCTATAAGGTAGTGTCTCCTGAGCTTTAAGGCAAACACAACAGCTGCCAACTCAAGATCATGCACTGGGTAGTTCAATTCTTTAGGCCTTAACTGTCTAGACCCATATGTAATCATTTGCTTATCCTGCATAAACACATATCTTAATCCTATCCCAGATGCATCGGTATACATTACAAAAGTCTTATTCAGATCTGGTAGGATCAAGATGGGAGTAGAAGTTAACATTTTCTCAAGCTCCTGAAACTTTCCTCACACTTAGAAATCCAGATGAACTTCTATACCTTCTTTGTTAAGGCAATCAATGATGAAGCTATCACGGAGAATTTCTCATTGAACCTTCGATTATAGCTCACCAATCCTAAGAAACACTGAATTTCACTTACAGTTGTTGGGCATTTCCACTCCACCATTGCCTTTACCTTTTCTGAGTCAATACTTAGTCCTTGAGCATTTATGATACGCCCGAGGGAAGAAATTTCACTTGCCCAAATTGGCACTTAGATAGTTTTGCATAATATTGGATATCTTTAAGCACTTGCAAAGTTATCTTTAAATGTTTCTCATGTTCTTGGGGAGTCTTATAGTACACCAAAATATCATCAATGAGCACCTCAACAAACTGATCTAGGTAGGGCTTAAAAATTTAATTCATGGCATCCATGAAAACTACTAAAGCATTAGTCACTCCGAAAGGGATAACCGTGTACTCATAATGCCCATACCTAGTTCTAAATATAGTTTTTGGGATATTTTCTTCCTTTATCCTTATCTGGAAGTATCCAAACCTTAGGTCTATTTTGGAAAAGACCTTTGCCTCTCCTAACCTATTAAATAAGTCATCAATCCTGGGCAACGAATATTTTTTCTTTATAGTTACTGAATTTAGTTTCCTGTAACCTATTCACAAATGTAAGGTTTCATCCTTTTTCTTCACAAACAACATTGGGGAACCCTACGGGGAAACACTTAGCCTTATAAAGTCCTTCTCAAGCAACTCTGCCAACTGTTTTTTCAGCTCATCCATTTTCGGTATTGACATCCAATATGGGGGTATAGAAAACCGTTATGCCCTAGGTTGTAAGTGTATGGAGAATTCAATCTCCCTATATGGAGGTAACCCTGATAAGTATACAGGAAAAAAGTTCTAGAAATAGATTGGCTATTGGGATTTCCTTAAGTTGCTCCTCGATTACCATCCCATTTAGCGAACAATGTTCCTCTTCACACACAATGGGAATGGACTCCAACAACTTAAGGTGCAAACTTTTGGCACTACTTGCCAAACCGCTTATGCAAGTCACACTTACCCTTAAGGCATCCTTAAGGGTGACCTTACGACTTGCACAGTCAATTTGGGCCTTATACTTACTTAACCAATCCATTCCAAGGACAACAACATATGGGATCTCGGTTAAAACCCAAAGGCCATACAAAAACCTATGACCCCTTAACTCACAAGGATACCCCTTAACCATTTTATTGGTGAAGACAATATTCCTCCCAGCAGTTTTAATAAATCTCATCTCATCCATCAAAGTTCTTTACAATCCTAACTTGACAACCATGTTGAAGGAAATGACAAAAATAGTAGCACCAGTATCAAACAGAATCTTAATGCTACTATCCTGAACATTAAAGTTACCTTGTATAACCGTTGGCTCTCTGGGTGTCTGGCTCATCAAGGTAAAAACACATGGCTGCACAAGGGCTCCAGTAGATGCATTTCCAGCTTCTGAGGTTCCTGCCCTTCTTACTCTTGCCTAAGCCTTGGGCACTCCTTAGCCTAATGTCCAGGTTAGCGGCAGTAATTACAAAGATCGGTCCTGAGGGTGCATCGTTTGTCACCATGAAACTTTTGACACTTAGGGCAATAACCCTTCTTGTTCTTCTTGCCTTTCTTGGAGGAACTTTGGTCTCCTTCCGGGTTAGGCTTCTTGCCTGACAATCTTGAGTGCACTGGGACCCTTGGCTCAATAGCCTTATCCTCGGGTTTTACCTTCATCAATTCCCTTTCTAATGCCAAGGCCTTTTGAATGGCCTCATGATGGGTTCGAACCTTAATACCTGTCAAGAAACTCCTTAACTCCATGTTAAGTCTATGAATAAACTTTTTTTCCTTAAGTTCATCCTTCCCGGTCAAATGAGAAGCATACTGGAAAAGAGAACTAAATTTCCTCTCATACTTATGGACCGTCAAACTTCCTTGAACCAACTCATCAAATTCTATCCTCTATTGATCTTGGGCCACCTCACTATTGAATTCATTCTAAAATTCCTTCTCGAATTTAGTCCAATCAAGTTCCTTGAGCCTTTGCCCGGGTCTACCTTCATTGTAAGACTTAAGCTTCTCCATGACATCTTTCCACCATAGGGAAACCTTGCCTTCCAAGAAGAAAGAAACTAAATTCATCTTAGCCTTGTCATCCAACTTCATGTTCTCAAAGATTTCATTAATTTGGTACAACCAACCTTCGACCGCATTAGGATCACCTGTACCATTAAATTTTGGAGTGTTAAGTTCTTGGCATATCGAGACAAGCCCTATGTGGTCTGGAATAATAGGTCTCATTCTTTTTTTACGGGAATGGATATCTTTCTCATCATCTTCCTCACTATTCTTTTCAATGTTCACTTGAGCATATTTCGGCACTTGCTCTTGACCTTCCACTTTCCCTTAGGGTTGAGGATTTCTCCCCTGACCTTGGTGCACTGTTGGGCCTTGGTGCATTTTAGTCCTTACCCCATTAAGGTCCTTCAAGGTCTCCCCTGCATTTAGAGATTGAGCATGCTCCTCAAATAGGATAGCCATGCCATACAGCATTTGGTTCATAGATTCATTGAGCCTACGTAACAAAGCCACCATTTCTCTCATATCTTCCCCATCAAGGTCACTAGTTCCTACACTAAGAACTTGAGCCTCAGCAAGAGCACCTGATTGAGTATTAACGATGGTACCTATAACCAAAGCCAGAAGACCACACCCAGAACAACTTATAAATAGTACTAACTACACTTAGCATAAGGAACACTTAGATCTTAGTTCACTTATTGCCTCTACAAGGACCATTGACCTACTTTGATACCAAATTGTCATAGAGCGGGGTCTCAATGCCCCCGATGATGCTTGACTTGTAGGCTCTTTGGGACTGTGATCTCAATTAGTTATCATTGGCTAACTATTACTTGTAAGTAAATTAAGATGATTTACGTGCAACTAGTTTCTTAGCCTACCTTGCAAAAAGATATGCATGCGTTTGTCCTAATTATGCAAAAAAAATAAGTAAATCATTTAAGAAAACAGCGCTCAAGCATTCCATTTAAAAAATACTTAAACCGTGTCAAGACAATAAAATACCAATTTCTTCAACTTCAAGTAATAGTTTGTGCACTCTTTATAGCACTTGTATGCACCCAAAAACAACTCAATGGTTTAACACCATAATGTATCCTAATAAAGGCAATATTTTAGTACACAAGGTACTATATATATACATAGAAAAATTCTTAACCAAGATCCATCACTTGAGCCCTACCTTTAAGTTATCAAACTCCAAGCACAAGTATTTTCTTATCTTTGTGCACCACTTAGCCTCTAAATTGTAAAGGCATAACATTTAATACAAAGCTTGTATCTCCAGCAACCTTATAATCTTAAGGATTCTAGCAATTAAATACCTGCAAAAGGGAAAACTTAGCCCAGAACTATCCACTTAGTTATTAGGCTTGAAGTTAGAACCTGCACAACAAACTTAAAGAAATGGGTACATGAATGTACTTAGTAAGGGTCCTTTGGGGTACCTGCAAACAAGATAGCAAACAAGCATGCCAATATGAAATACAAACAAGCAAATAACCAACCAACAATCAACACAAACCAATGACATAATAGATATACAATGTATGAATGTATGATATGCAGCATACATATTCCTTGGGACTTCTTACACCATAGGTACCTTATTCATGCTGTGAGCTTAAATGGCAAAGGTACTTAAGACACTGGCTCTCGTATCCTAAAACCTTTACCTCCCTTAAGTCTCACTTATGGGTCTTGGAGTAGGTTGTCCACTCCTCTCAAATTGTACCTGTCTTACCCTTAACTTATTGTGTATAGTAGCCATTTTATGTGATCCAACTTGTTAAGCTCTTAGAGCCTAGCTTAAGCTCCTTAGTGCCTTACTTACCAAACCACAAGGTTTGGCTAGGATTCTCTTCGGTTTTCTCTTCATTTCCCCCAACTAAGACCTATCTCTTGGGCGAATGAAGACTCCGAAAATCACCTTAATTCCCTTAGTGCCTCTTTAGCAACTTGAGCACTTTTACCTCATTAACCATTCTACTTAGCCCTACCTTAACCACACCACCTAGCTACCATTTAAATAATGCATAATTCTCAATTTAGGAATGAGTTTTAGACCCAACCAAAGCTACAAAAATCTTAGAATAGCCTAAGCATGTTAACTGAGAAATTAAGACATTTTTAAAGTACGTTGAGCTTGAGGGACTTAGGCCTTGGCGACGCATTGCCCAAGACATCAATTCTCAGGTTTCGTGGGAAGTTGTTAGAGACACATCACCATTATGTGTCGCCATGGAAATGCATCATCATTAGGCATCACCATGGTGACACGTCACCAATGCCCTTCTAATTGCGCGACTGCATACTATCTTGCACAAAACTTGCTTAATATTTTAATCCTCAAAGCCAATTCACATGAGTCTTGTTTCTACTTCATTCCAACATGTAATACTACATTTTTATGCTTTATTTGAGCTAAACAAATTTGAACCCTTACCTCAAATTCAACCATAAAGCAAAAACAAAGCACAAGCACTACAAGCCCACTTGAGCTCAACTTAGCTTTCTTAAGTTTCAGACCTAAAATCAATGTGATATGACACCAAGAACATTAAATCAAGACCATTTCCAATTACTCAAACATCTTAGAATCAGCTAAAACAAACCTTATCTTAGGTTTTATGCCTAAAACAAGCAATAAAGAGCTAAAATGAAGCTAATGCAATGAGTTTGGGGCTTCTTGATTTCATTTTAGGACCTTCAGATTTGCAGGAAATTTATGGTATTGGGGTGTTTTGTAGCAGACAAGCTGTTGGAAAAAGAGAGCTATGAAATTGGGAAAGAAAGATGGATGACGGTGGTCAACAATTTCAGAAAAATCCTAGTAACTCCACTAAGGCCTACCTTTTGTTTTCTTGTCTCTTGGCCCTCAAGTCCTTTTTAGTTTCAAAATGGGCACTAAACACACACCCAAAACCATCCCTCCTTGGTTTTAAAGAATGTTTATAAGTCTCTTGTACTTAGCTTCTTGGACACTTAAGCCACTTAAGATATAAATGGCTCATTTGAGCACTTAGTACAATTTTTGTACTTTTCTTTCAAATGATGGATCTAATAGCTAGATTAACTTATGGTCTTAACTTAATTAGTCAAAATTCTTTACATGACCCTAATTTCATTAAAATTATAGCCATGTCACTCACTTAGGTCAAAATTACCATTTTACCCTTTTGACTTATAGACGCCAAATCACAAATATGAACTTATCTTTACTTTACTCAGCTTGTCTTTCTTGCTTAATAAGATGCTAATTTGAGGTGCTTAAGTCAAAACACTTAAATAAAACACACTTACCAAGTCAAAGCCAGTCATTGGCTAGGAGAGTTGTCATAATAATCCTTTCCTTAGATGTCGATCTTACCTTCCTTGGCCACAACTTCTACCTCTGTATCATTGCAGTCCACGGATGGGGTGACTATGAGCACCATCTACTTCATGTTACCATTTTATCTCCAACAGTAAGCACAGCGCTACGATCCTATGCCGCTAACCTTAGCCTGTTCCAGTAGCTTTCACTGCTATCTAGCATGGCCTCGACTAATCCCTAAAATCTTCAATCCCTCAATAATACTATCAAACTCAAGCATCAACCAAACCCAAGCGAAGAATGAGAGAGAGATGATTGAGAGGAGAGTGAGGATTCACCTCGATGCCGCCACCCTCCACTATTCCAGTTGTTTCTCGATTGTCAATCCTACCAGAGACGCCAGCTCTGCCTTATCACGATAGAGAGAATGAAACCAACCTACCAAATCTGTCGTGTCTCAAACCCAAATCACTCTCCTTTTGATCTGCGCTTTCAACATCTAGCTAGTAAATAAAGCGAAGATTAGAATCAATGAATTGGGTAACTGAGATTGAGTGATGGTGGCATTACTGAAACCCATCGTCGTTGAACCCAAAATGTCTATCCAATTGCCAGAATCCGAGGCGGTGATAGAACAAGCATCAATTGACAACAACAAGCATCATCGTCGGAAACAATAGTGGCTCTGATTGAATTAGAAGACCATCCCCTTTCTTTCGTTGTCCATTTCTCTTACCCAAATTTGACCCAAAAGACCGTCGACTTCACTGATCTTGCTAAGTCTGGGGTTTAGTTTGGATCTGGTTTTTTTAATCTCTTATGATTTATTTTTTGTATATGATTTTTTTGCCTTAATTTTAGGGGGTAAAGCTTCTATAAATGATGTTTAAGAGGGCTAAGTCAGGTGTTCTTCCTTTCCTATGGTAATGGTCATTAACAGAGTTAATTTTTAAAGAGGCAAGTGTAGGTTTTCAAAAAATGGGGGATACAATTGTAAATTACCCCAAACCTCAGGGGGGTTTTGTCAATTTTTCCAATTGTAGTTCACCCTAGAGAAATAAAGATGTTCTATTTTGGGCTTCGACGGTTTATAGCCCGAAATAAAAGCCCATTTCTATCCCTCCCACCTCCCAGTCCGACAGTGGCCACCAAAACCATCGCAGTAGCTACTAATTTCTGCCCCCATCACAGAAAAGCAAAGCGTAACGGATAAAGAAAATAAAAAAATTCCCAGAACAAAATCACAATCACGCAGATGCACCACCACCACCACCCCCGCTTCCCCTCTTGGATCTGACCGCCTCCGCCGCCGCCATGACCGAACCTCTCCGCTTCACCCACATACGCACCACCTCCCAGATCTTTCGCCGCGCCACCTTCCATTTCTCCGCCAACGCTCTCACATTCCTCCTCCTCTCTCTTCTCCTCTTCTCCTTCCGCTCCCTCGTCGAGTCCGGATCCTTGTTTCTCACATCCTTCATCGATCGAGACCCGTCTCTCAGGTCCCTCCTCTCTCGTATTGACCTCCAACCCCACGCGCCTCGCCTACCCCGCACGCGCCGCCGCCCCTTCCTCCACCTCACCCGCGTCGGCACTCTCGACGACGACTTCTTCTCCTCCGATGACGATCACCGCGATCGCTCCCTTTTCGGCTCCCACCCCATTCCGCCTCTCAACACTACTCCGTTGCTCTTCTCCAACTTCGACCCTAAGTTAGGGTTTTCCGCCTCGGTCGTCGATAATGGGATTTTACTGCCCCAGGTTGTTCGTCCGGGCGTCAGATTCAGATTGGCCTCCTTTGAACAACAGCAAGAAGAAGAGGAGCAAGAATCTAGAGGTGACGTTCAAGAACTGGACCGGGTTGTGGATTTTCAGTTCTTTATCAAGGGATTAGAGCTGGGCCGGCGAGATGCTGCAGCTCTGTTCTTTCTTGTGAGCTTCTTGTCAGCGGCCTACGGGTGGGTGATTCTAGGGTTTACAGCAATTTATTCTTGCGTTTCTGGCATCGTTTTCGTTACTGTTGCGTATGATTTGATAGGAAGATTGATTTCAGTTCCTGGGGCGGTTTGGAGTGGTTCTAAGCTAGGTCTTAAGAGGCTAACTGGGTTCATCTTGATGCGATGGGCTGTAAGAGATGCAATGACTCAGCTTCTTGGATTATGGTATTTTGGGGAGATAGAAGATCAGTATTCTGTTTTTAAGTTATTTGTGAGGTTGAAATTGTTGCCATTTTCTGTGATGGCGCCTTGGATTCGGGGCTTCCAGAGGGAGATTTCAGGTTTCTTGTTCACGTGGTTTTTGCTGGACACTTTTGTGTCGTTCATATTCTCTGTGGATGCATGGATTGCCATCGTGGATACCAGAAGGGCTGGGAGGGATATTGTGAAGGAGGGTTGTTATCTGATGTCAACCATGTTGCATCAGGCTATACAGATTAAGTGTTACGAAGCCATACTGGGTGGATCTTTTGCAAGATGGGTGCTGGCTGCCATTGGTGGGGAATCATTTGCTTCATTTATACAGGCAGTCCTTGAAGTATACTTCATGGTTGCTTGGTTGATATTTTACTTTGTAGCTCGAAGTAGGGATGCCAATGCTGAAGGTAGGCGGTTTGGAAGGAGAGAATTGGAGGGCTTGGTTGATGGCCTTAGATGATACTTCTTGAACTGGGGCGGCACTTGCTCTCAGCTGGAGTTTTTCATTTTGAAGCTTAAAGGATTCATGTCTCCTGTTTCACGCTCCAGTGACTCATCACTGCCATTGTTTGGTATAAGCACCAGCAATGTCTTGTATGTACTTTATCACGAGGCAATATACTGCTTGTGTATACTTTCCACTACATTGCCCCCCTTGTGCATAATTCTGTTTAGACTCGCGACCACTATTTACGATGCTTAGAATACCTCACCATTCTTCATATTTTCTGTTGAGAGTGATGTTAGTTTGCAAGTTTTTGTTTGATCCATTTTCCCTATTTGTGCGTGTACATGGATTGCAAGTATATGTTTTTTGGCAGATTAAATAGCCCTTGCCAGATAATGATTTTCTCTGCTATGTAGATTAGAAGCTAGAAGAACCTATGCGCTGCATATTCTTATTGTTCGGGGGCATGCTTAAGAAAGAGTTTAAACCTTCGTTGGGCCAAGGGGTTGTGCTTCTCTCAGAATTTGCTGCCGCCACCTAACGTACATTGGAAATATGTTTTGTTGTGATAATGATAAAGCAGCACCAATCAAATAAAATGACTTTTAGATGTTTTTGCTACGTTTAATGGATATTAAGAGTTCTTGGGTAAGAGTGATTTGCTAGATATCTGTGAAGTGAGAAAAAGAACCAAGTGCAGAGCCAGGCTCAGATGGGAAGTAGGAAGAGACGCCTTGTTCTCTTGGTGGCAGCATGTAAGGTAACTGTAAATGGAAAAACTGCAGATGTAAAATTCATCTAGCGTTTCAACTAGTTTGTGATTAACGTGTGGTTAAGAGTTTACATGTGGATACCCCTGTTATGTATTGTAAGTAAGGAGACTTCTTGTGGGATTTATCTGGTAATTAATTTCAGCATTACATCGACTTGAAATAACAGCTGCTTAAAGAAAAGTAGAATTGAACTCGGGTACTTCAAGAAAATGAAGTTCTAGACCATGAAACTAACGTGTAAATGTGATATTTTCTACTACCATTTATGTCCATATGTATCTTTGATCTTGATTTTTCTTACAGTTTAGTTATAGCTGCTGGGCAGTGTCGATTGTTTTTTATTCAAGATGCCCATCAGCTTCCCTTTTCTCAGGTTGTAGAATTGGTTTTGGTTGTGCCTCATATCAGCTTGCAGTTCTTTCTGAAGGGGAACTCATGCAGGGGAAGTAAGCTGTCGGCTATGATAGGGTAGTAACTGTCGTACTCATGGCATTTTGGACAACCCCGTATACAAGGTATGTGGAGTTTGGTGCTACTTGCGTTCCAGGTAAGGAAGGAGAAGTGATTGAAGAAGCATGATTGGGTATGTACAAATCCAGTGAGGGTCTGAGGCAGAGAAGCGTTGGATAAAATGATGGCAAGAGAAAAAGAGAAACCTGATGGACTTGTGTTGGTAAATTTTGACTCGGAGATGAGCGTATTTTTCTCACGGGTTGTAACTATGGAGCAGACAATAGAAGTGAGTCTCATCTGAGTCATCTGTCACTGTAGATCTTATGTGGGGCCTATAGTGACAGACGGTCCAGATGAGACCATCCCGTCTCTCATTTGTAACAATGTGATTTTCCTTTTCTAACTCCCAAACTCCTTACCTGTCTCTGCAATTAGGCCAATAATGAATGCCGAAATTATTGCTTCTCAAAATCAAACCAACTACTTGGACCTACTTTGATCATCAATGTCTTTTCCAGTTTAATGCTGCGTGTGCTCTTCGGGAATGGGCATTATGTTGATATTTCAATGCAGTGCAAACTGCAAACACGTTTCCTTTGTATGGCTCCAATTTATTGGTCTTCAACAGCTTTCTTCAAAGCGTAAGCCCGCCTAGTTGGCACGCAATTCTTTCTCAAGTACTGTGATAACCTTTTGGGGTTTGCTCATGTTTCCTCAGCATTTTCTTTTTGATGCCAGTTGCGTCCAATCTGATCTGTAGAATCTTTGCTCTTTGTGAAGAAAATTAATTTACTGAGACCATATCATCACCGAGCCTCATTAATCTTCACAACAGAGTAACTCGCACTTTCTTGCTGCCCCAATAAAGGTTATTTTTTTTAATTGAAAAAAAAAACGTCTAAAAGATTCTGTATTTTATATTACACCAGATGTATTATTCTATACTGAAAAACTTGACTAAACCTGTCCTACCTACTTGTTTTGGTACTCATGAATGGCCAAATGCCCGTGGGAAGATATCAACTCTGAGCCTTTTGCAGCAGGTAGTTGACATAAAAGCTTTGGCCACCAAACAAAGATTTTGGTTGTTTGTCCCTTGCATTGTTCTGTGGATTGTCCAGAGCTCAAGATGTTTGGTAATGCTAATGTCGTACTTGAGATTGGATTTTGTCAGTTGAACACTTGACTTCTGTATCCGCAGGCTCACAGCAGTTTTAATTTTGTTTGCTCTTTTATTTCCATTTGATTTGACGACACATTTCCTACTACAAAAGCAATTAACTGTTGTTCTTGCAGAGGTGGCCTGGAGGCTGTAGTCGGCCAGATATTTCAGACAAGAATTGCAAATGGAGAACAAATCATCAGATAGAGTTACATTTAAGCTGTTGAGACTTGTTTTACAAATCTTCCACATAAAACACAATGAATCTGCCTTTCCATTAGAAATGAATTGAACCTTGCAGGGATTCCTACATACACCGGTGGAGCCCTCGGTCCTGTGGGGAGCAGGCGCAACGAACCACATCAAGGAAGAGGCTTTCGTTGCAAGGAATGCAGAGTTTGGAGTCAGCACTGAAGTCATATTCGTCCCGAGCTTGATCCAGCAATGCCCTGAACAGCGGGTGCTTGAGCAAGCTAATTTTGATCACAAAGCGCTTGTATCTTTCCCCAACATAAACCACCAAGTGACCTTTCGGAACATCTGTTGGGATTGAGCTCTCTTCATGCATGGAACGCTTTAGTCTCCATCCCCAGCAATCCTCGCACCCGGTGCAAGGTAACACCCTGCTCCCCATCTTCCTGCATTTCCTCATACATGCACTTAGGAACTTTCCCTTCATTCTGCCTGCAAGAATAAAGAACGGCAGGGTTCATGTGTGCTTCTTGGTGTAGTGTACAAGAAGTGTTCGTATATATATAGCTGCTCACCTGGAAGAGAACCTTTCTTGAAAGGGGGCATTAAATTTTTGACATGACTGACAGCAAGATGTGAGGTAATTTCCTTTTGAAGTGTCCTGCGGTGGTCTAATCCTCATATATAGATGGGGCCTAGACTTATAAACACAGTGTGTTGAAGTGTATGCAGTACTTGAAGGTACATTTTGACCCTATATACATCACATTTGTGGTACACCGTACAAACCTCTCAGTAACAATAGTAACAATAGGTTTGAGCAAATATGGTTAAGACTCTTAATTGTTACCAAGATGTTTAAAGTTCAAATCCTCGCTCCCTCTTTAACTTCTCTCGTATGTACCAAAAACGAAGCTTGATCATAGCACTACGATAACGAAGTGCTGAAAGTGTACAATGTGTTTGTAGGTAAGAATGTGGCAAAGACACGAGCAGTGATATTGGACAAAGAGAGAGTTGATCCAGCAAAGACTTGAGCTGTGATATCAGACAGAGGAAGAGTTGACGCAGGGGCCATGCGCAGTTGGCGCGTCATGTTATGGAGAAATCTTGATACGAAACAGTACGAACATGCATGGGCAGTGTAGGGTGGGGAAGAAATTATTGTGGAGGAAGAGTCCCTCTCTTAGTTGCTTTCTCAGGGGACAGCGGTGTGTGCGCTTCAGCTTCGTGAAGTTGGAGACCCCACAAGTGGCAAGCTAGATAAGATTTATTGATTGAGGGATGGGAATAAGGTTCTTGGGTAAAGTGCGGATCCTGCTTTTGTCATTTCAACTGTGGATATTATTTAAAATCACCTTTTGTTGGGTTATTTACAGTTACCAACGCAACGTTAGTTGATACTCCATTCTCCCAAAATTTTTCTTCATTTGTTTTTAGTAATTAATTTAAAATTTTTTATTTTTAATATTTTAATATGTAAATGAAAAATTTTTACATACAAATAATAAATCAAGACATATAGTTTCTAAATATATATTTTTTAATTTTTTTTAAAAAATAATAATATAAAAAAATCAAGTTAAAATACAATAAAAAGTTAAATGGAGCAAAGATTTTGGGACAGAGGGAATATTATATTTATTTTCCTTGAAAGTTAATATTACCCCCTAATATTTATCCAAATTTACAGTTTGTTCTCTTTATTTTTAAAAACCTATATTTACCCTTAGTTCTTTTATATTGTCTGATAAAAACTTATGAAATTATAATTTAAACTATACGATAGTCATTGTCCAGTAATTTCAGTTTCCCCAGTATTTTTTTTATAGTTAATAGATATTTTAAATTATCAATTTTTCCTTTCTGTAAAAGTATTTTTCTTCCTATAAATACATATAATTATTTTTTAAAGATCTGTTAGCTATAAAAAAATATAAAAAAATCTTAAAATTACTTGAACATGGTTATCAGATAATTTAATTTAGGATTTTGGAAGTTGTTGTTGGACACTATAAAGGAAGTAGGGGTGAAGTGTAGGTTTTGAAAATAAATGGGGCAAAGTGTAAGTTAGATTAAACCACAGGGGGCTTTTATAATTTAACCTACATTCAAAGGTTTGAAAATATATTTTTCTTATATTGTATGAAAAAAGCATTTAAAATCTTAATTTAAACTATACAATAGTTATTTTTAAGTAATTTTAGTTTGTTTAATATTTTCTGATAGTTAATAAACATTTAAGATTATCAATTTTTTCTCTCTTCAACCAAACATCCAATATTAAAAAAGGATTTTCGAATGGCCTCACATTGGAAATTCATGATTTTCCAACGCGAAGCCATTAGAAATATGCCCATTGGGAAACAGCCCGATGGAAAAAAAATTTTAATAGCTGATCAATTAGTCTTTGGAATTTCTAATGGTCAACCATTAGAAATTTCCAACGATCATTTTCAAATCCAACGGGAATTTTTTTTCCAATGGATTGAGTCATTAGAAATTTGTAATGGTTAGCTTCAAAATTTTACCAACCGGCTTAGCCATTGGAAGTTTCCAACGGTCTATTCGTTGGAAAAAACAATAGTCATTTTTACAACGGTTAGGCCATTGAAAAATTTCAACGACTGAAACCATTGGTATTATGTCAGCTTGCATGTGCCATACATAATTCCCAGTAAGTAATGTCTAAAGTTGTAAATATCATCATAATAATGGACTAAATCTCTATAAACACACACACAAGCGTGATATACCTCATCTAGTAAATACTTAGACAGACTCTATCTCATCATCATCCGATCTCGAGTCATTTGTATCATCTCAGGCAGACATGGGTGGAGAAATGCCAAGTGATTTACATACATACTCCATCTCAGCTCGTTGTCTCCTCCTTAGATGCTCCAGCTTTCGCTCATAATATGTTGCTTGGTACACGGTAAGCTTTGCTACGATCTGTTATACCTATTTGGTGAACTCCGATGTCTGAGTACAATATAAATATCAATCATAAATAACCTATATTATGTGTAAAAGAGCTTGAGAATGTTACCATTCGCTCCATTCGCTCTCGATGGGCACTAATCAAAAGAGAACCTTCTGCACAAATGGCACTGAACCCACCGGTTGAAGAAGAATCCTACGATGATGATGTCCGAAATATCTTACCCTTAGCTGATCACTCCTGAAACTCTGGTGAAGCCCACCATTCATTCATTTGCGCGTACTGTGAGTCAGTCATGAAAGATGCCCTAGATCGTTGTTTCACAGAATCTTTTTCATGCTGGATGCCTACCATCTTTGATTTGTAGTGAGTAGCCCCCAGCATGTGCCAAATGAGATACACCTCATTATGGTGAGATGGATCCCACTCACATAACCCCTGCACGTAAATAAAATTCAAGGAGTCTAACATATGCCAATGTGTCTGAAAACATCGAAACAAAAAGAATCCTTCTTACCTCAAATACGCGTTACCACGACTGAATGTCTGTTTGGCTAACACTTTACCATTCATGATATGGCTTGAAATGTATGGTGAAGCATCGATTCACCAACCGTGTTGCTGCTGATGGAAAGAAGTTGCATGTAGTGCATGTTTCAACACAATATATATAATTTATTTGGTACTCAACATACTACAACTAATATAGACGATTATAGTTGAATAATGATGCATTACTTACATGTTACCGTGAGGGATGATCTATAAATGAGGCTGAATTAGGGCATATGATACTGACAACTAAACATTGGAATGCCCACTGTCGGGTGAACCTACAAGTGTTGGAGCAGATCGACTCGCACTACAGCCTTGAAACTTAGAGCGAACATCACCTGTATGAGGCTTGGAATTTGGAATAGTTGTTTGTTGTGTTGAGGGTTGTGAATCTGAATGACGCGAATGCAATTGGGTGGCCCGATGTAGTCTGGCAACATTTTCTGCCAACATTTTTTTCATCTACACATACATGCCTTTCCTTGGACGACATTTATACATATTTTAACCTTTAGGTGGCATTTGCATTAGTTAAGAAAAGTGGGCGACATTTTAGTAACAGAACATGAGGGAAAAAGTTTAAACCATTTCCACTGAACCTACCAGAGTAAAGTTAAACTTAATATTTACATATTATATGTAATTCCACATTCACGTTATAATCAATGGTCATTATCGTCATTAGATTCTACTTCTGAATCGTTAGTCTCACTATCCTTTAATTCAAATTCATTTCCTTCATGTGTAGCTTTAGGAGACTCCTATTCCAGAAAATCATCATAATGTGGCAAAGTTCCTTCCATGTTCAACATGTCATCATTTATAGCTTCCCCCACTTATGTTTCAGCTAAATTGTCGATTGGGTCATTCATAATTACGGAAAAATTGTTTAAACCGCCCAATAATTCTTCTTGAAATGCATCTTCTACATCATCTACATTATAATGAATAATGTGTCTCGGTTTAATTTTCAAAACAGCCAACCAACCTGTTTTATCGTGTAACTTTGTCGAGTAATGATTGTAGTAAACTTGATCAGCTTGGGAGGCAAGAATGAACGGGTTAAACTTCCCATATTGGTAACCATCATGAACCTTAACTATTCCATATTGTTTATGAATCTGAGTACCATGATTAGGTGTAGGGTCAAACCAATCACACTTAAACAATATAGCATTTTTGTGTGGCTATCCAGGATATTCGAATTAAATGATTTCTTGTAACACCCCATAAAAATCACATTCAACTTCACTTGATCCTAAACTCCTTATATATACTCCACTGTTATATGTGGCCTTGTCGCAACTCTAGTCGTTGATGTAGAACTTATACTCATTTATGAAATAAATGGGCCAAATCTCAACACAACGTGATGGGCCGCATATAACAACCCACAACATGCAGTCTGTGATATTATTACGTAGATCATCCACCTAGTTACATATCAAGATTATGAATAAGTCTTACCTGTGAAGATAAGAAAGGCTGAAGTTCAAGTGTAGTTAACTTACATAGTTTTTAAGTCATATGGCAAAGTTATTCTTAATATAGATGTCCAGGTTTGACAACGCTAAATTAGGGTCATGCATACGTACTTCATTGACAAACAAACTACAAGACATCAATATTAGTCAGTAGAGCAGAAAAGTATTTGTCGACGTTATAGAAAGAAAAAGTGTTATGATTTTTACTTAAGATACAATTTCAACTCATTACAATTTAATAATACATATGTAGTGGTGACCCTCATTTCATTGTCATCAAGATATCGATATTTTGATGTACCATATAGATGACCCAGGTATCTAAAGATAGACCACAATGATTCATCACATGGTCCGGGTTTGCCGTCATCATTTTGAGGTATTCTAGTTGCCATACGTAGAATATAGGATTCAAAGTAATGCAAGCAAAATGTAAAGGCCTTCTCAATTAGATAGGCTTCACAAATCAAACCCCTTATTTGATACCTTTATTTTTAGGTCATGCATGAAATACTCAAATTTGTACATCCACCTAGACTGAATAGGGCCTCCAACCTTTGCTTCATAAGGTAGGTGGACCAGCAAATATTCTATGGAATTGAAAAAAGCAGGAGGAAATATTCTCTCCAACTTGTAGAGTATGACAGGAATTTGGCTTCCAACTCGACCATGTGATTGACATCTAACTCTGAGGAGCATAAATCTCTAAAGAATTGGCCTTTTCAATGAGCCTTACATACTTTTACTCTTTAATTTTCTCAAAATTTTTCCTTTTAATGATTGATATATATATATATATATATATATTAATAATAATAATAATAATAATAATAATAATAAAATTACCTTATTTGAAAAGATAAGAAGGGGACAACTATTTTGAAATTACCAAAAAAGGAATAAAGGTCAAATATTGTGAAACGAAGGGAGTACTCAGTTTCTTCCATATGGGTGATTCAACTTGAGAAATTGCTAATGACAATCAAAGAAGGAACTTCCCCCCCGCCTGATGCGAAAGCTTGGAGGCTTTACTTTTATCCATGCAAATAAGACATGATAACCTCTCATTAGTCATCCTTCCGGATAACATCCCATAAGCCGGAAAGTCATTTATGGTCCATAAAACTAAAGCTCATAGCTGAAAAATTTGATTAAGTGAAACATCACAGGTTTCGACACCATCATCTCACAACTACTTCAATTCATTGATAAAAAGCTATAAATACACATCAATATTCTTCCGTGGACTATGAAGGCCTGGTACCAATGAAGTCAAAAACATATATGGTTTCTTCATACACATGGAGGTAAATTATAGGGAGTAATGATAACCGGCCAACATTAATATTGTTTATCAGAGTTTCCAAACAGAACAAAGCCATCAAAACAAACGCCAAGGCAAACATTTTGGGGCTTCTTGGTAAACCGTGGATATGTACAATCAAAATGGTTCCATGCTTCCCTATCTAAAGGATATTTTAAAACATTTGGCTCAGATTGATGCTCATTATGCCACCTCATGTGCTCTACTATTAAAAGTGAAGCATATAGTCGCTGAAGGCGAGGAGTTAGTGGTAAATGATGCATGGTCTTTCTTGCTCTATCTTTACCCCTTCCATCTTTTCTCGACTTAAACTAGGATTCACCATAAAATTTGGAATTTGTAGCATCTTTATCATTATTCCAAAACAACATGCAATCATTCACACATGAGTTAATTTTAATATGTGAAAAACCTAGTTGTGAAACTCATCTCTTTGTCTTATACTACTTGGATGGCATCTTGCTGTCATTGGGCTGTGTCTCTTTCATCAAGGCTATGATACCATCATAACAACTTCTCGATATGTGATATTCTGATTTAAGTCTTAGCAAACAAATTGCAGTGGATAGCTTAGAATATGTATTACATTTATCCCATAGAGGTGTAATTTTCGATTACAATAAATCAGAAAATTGTCTAAAACTTTCATTAGGTTGCTTATCCACCTGAATGAAATTCTGATGGCAACTTGGTTCAAATGCATCAAATACCATTCGGGCATATGGGTTTACATTTGAACTATAGTCATATTACTCATGCCAATCAGAATTATCACAGGCTAATCCAGAGAGTCATTAAACGACTCCCCATGAGCTGTCCAGTTTAAGTTATAAGGCATGAAACCCCATTTGTATAAATAAACTCTAACGTCATTGCAATCCTTAAACTGTAAATTTTTAATCTCCTACATGGGCAACATATTTTTTCTTCATCCATATGCCCTGGATTGTTACAGGTAAATATTATAAACTGTTTAACCCCTGTCTCTCACTCATCTTTATACCCAATTTGCCTAGGTAAGAAATGATTTTTATACATCCAACTACATTCTCCTTCTATGAAGTGCTACCAAGCAAATATATTTACCTTTACGACATCTTGAAAACCATAAACAAATAAACTTATTTATAATTCATTCATCATAAAACAAACAAATTAGTAAGCATAGATAATATCTCATACACCTAAAAACTAGAAATATTTTTAATTCTATAAATTTGTTGATAAAATTCATATTTATGTGTTATTCACAATTTTTTTAAATTAAAAATATATATATTTTCAAATTTCCATTACTTCATACGTCCTAGTAGAAACATAAATTTGGCTTAATAGGATGCTTTTTTTTGTTGGATAATTACTTGATAAGTATATGGACACATAAAAATCAAACTTAATCAAACAAACTTATTTAAAACTAACAATATAGTCATTTTCTATTAATTCCCTAAATTAAAAAAATCCACAAATTGTATATACCAATGGGCAACATATTATTTTTAATTCCATGCATAAATATTGCACCCAATTAAACAATGTTAATTTAAACTAACAATAGACTAATTTCCAATTAAATCCTGAAATAAAAAAAAATTGAAATAACTTCCAAAAAATTTGCATATATCAATGGGTAACCTATCAACTCTAATTTCATACATAAATATCACACCCAATTAAGCAAACATAATCAACTCTAAAAGTATACTAATATTCTATTAAATCCTAAAATTAAAAAAAAAAACCAAAAATTGCATATATGAATGTGTGACCTATCAACTAAGGTTATCAAAGGCGAGTTTCTACCTAGAGTCATTTTGGTTTTTTTAAAGTCGTAAAGTTGTAAAAAGCCGTAGAGTCGTAAGATTCTACCAAAAAATTTTTAGAAAAAGATAAAAAAAGTATAATCACCTAAATTATCTTAGAAAGTTTATATTACATAATATTTTCACTTACTAATACTTTAATACCATAAAAAGTGTCATGACATAAACATATAATACAAGAAAAATGAAGTTCTAAAATTAATAATTCATAATGAGAAGTTAAAAATATTTCAATCATCTACTGGAACTCATGGAATACCAAGATCAATGACAGTATCAATATTATCATCTTCAAAGTTCATTTATTTATTTTATTCTCTTATCATTATATCATTTGGGAATCCAATCTAATTTATGTAAGCACTTGTATCATCATTCACATTTCAATCATCTATATCCATATCTATATAAATTTGATAACTAGAGTCATTAAAGTTAAAGTGAATGAGAGAAATCAAGTAACATAGAGGTCGAGGAAAAAAATAGGAAATGATTTGTATTTTATTTTTTGGTTATCTTTAATTTTTTATTTTTTTTTGTGTTTAACACTAAATGAGTTGGATTTGATTGTATATAGATTAAGTTAGGCATTAGATTCATATACTTTTGGCTTGAGATCATGTTTTAGCCTAATTTTAGAAAATTTGAGATAATAATGTAGAAATGTAAAGTAAAAAAATTTCTAAGTTTATAAGATTAAAGTCGAGACTTTATCCGTTTTCACCTACATATAAGTTTCTACTAAGACTTGAGTCATTTTTTGTTTCTAGAGTCGTAAAAACTTACATAAGTTTTTAAGACTCAAGCCGGGATTTTAATAACCATGCTATCAACTATAATTTCACACATAAATATACTACCCAATTAAACAAATTTAATCAAAATTAATAATATACTAATTTTCTATTAAACTTGAAATTAAAAAAAAGTAACATAATTGTCATAAATTGAAAATATCAAAGGGTAACCTGAATACTTTAGTTTCAATCATCAACAGCTATAAAATCACCCACATTTCATGCATTTCTAACCAAATGAACTCCGAAATAAATGCTTTTTTTTTTTGCATTTTTTGTGAAAAAAATTAAAACAAAAGAGAAAAAAAATAGATGAAGATCTTACCTCAAAATGGAAAATGAACATTGAAAATGAGTGGGAATGACTTCAAATCTAGTAACACAAGTAAAATATTGCACTCATTATACCCAAATTTTTAAACAACTAAAAGAAATAAAAAAAATCTGAAAAAGAGAATAAAACAACATAAAAATATAAACAACTTACCAGATCTACAAGTTTGAGCTGAAGAAATGATGGTGACAATGTTGAACAAGCTGGATTTGGCGTCATTTTAGATCTATTTGCAATGTGTGTGTGTAAGAAAGGGAGAGAGATGAAGAACGAAGTAAAAAGATGAAAGTAGAGAGAGATGGCTAACTCTGGAGCTAGGGGCGATTTAATTTTTAACTTTCCAACGACTAGGCGCATCGTTTACCTTTAAAATTTTTAACTAAAAAGCACTGTTCAGTTTTAAAAAATTCCAACGGCCAAATATCTTTAAAATGCTTAGTTTAAATTAAAAACAATTCCAACAGCTTAAGCCGTTGGAATGTTATCCTTCTATTTTCCAACAGCCCTCGCGTTGGAAAAATAAAGAAGAATTCCCCCTCCCCTTCTTCACTTCTTGTTTCAAAATTTTAATCCATTTATGCATAAATAACATAGTTGAGGGGAATTGGGGAACTAGGGAATTTAATTTTCCAATGGCCTAGCCATTGGAGATTTTTTTGACCATTTCCAATGGGCTTGTGCGTTGGAAATTTTCAACTTATTGATTGTTGGAGAATAGGATTTTTTTAGTAGTGATCAAAATGATTCCTGGATTTTGCAGTATTATCTCTGCCTTGCAAACTGGGTAGTCATGCCACCAGGACTTTAGAGATTGTTAAGAAGTAAAGGCCCAAAAGCTCAATGGTGGATGTGCTGGGAAATTCTCATGGGAGGTCTTAAAACTCAGGACATGTTGGAAAAATGGGGTTGGTCATTTCCAAACAAAGATTATTTATGTGATTGCTGTGAAGAATTTGCTCATCATTTTTTTATTCAGTGTAGCTTTGCTCATCATGTTTGATGCATTATCAGATGGACTCTAATCACAGGGGTTATTAAGAATGATGAGATATATGAGTTTGGTTGAAAAAATGAAGAATGATGCTTTTTAGCCATGTTATATCATATTTTGGCTTACCGAAATTGTCAAAGTTCTTAGTTGATCATAGGCTGCCTGATGTATTTGTTTATAATATCCTTTTTAATGTGGAGGTTAGAACCCATAAATTGTTTTCTCATGTTATTATGTTTTAGAGCTGAGTTACACAAAGTGTTCCAAAAGTGAGAGCGAGAGTTGAAAAATATTACTTTTAAAATTTAAGTAAAAATGTGGTAAAAATGAAAGTGGGAATGGTAGTTGAGCGCATGAATTCGAGCATGTAAGCGGGAGCTATGACCCAAAATAAAAGGATTAAGTAAAGTTTCAAAGTGCCTTAGGAGAACATTTTTTATTACTTACCCCTGTGTATGCCTGGTTAAGATTGTAATTTTGTATTCTTTGAATGAAGTTGCTCTTATGCCTTGTGCAAGATAAAATTATACTCCACATTTTCTTTTTTGGGTAGTCCCAAAACACTTACACCATTTCCCTTTTAAGTAACTTTTTACATTCTATTTACTATTATGCCCCTGATTTAACTCATCCCTCCCCCTCACTCTTCCCAACAAATTTGACCTCCATTGTCCAATCGTCCCTACCGCCATTGGTTGCCCATTGTCCTGGCCGTCCTTAACCTTCGAAGCTCATCGTCCTCACTGCCTTGATCTATGACGCCCATCGTCCCCATTGCCCTCGATTTTTCCCTTCGTCGTTGACCTCAATCTCCTCTTTTCCATTGTCCCCCTGACCTCGATCTCTTTTCCCCTCCGGCAAGGTTGCACTGCGAATTAGCGACAGAGGCACAATCGACACGAATGTGCAATTCCACTGCAAATCGACAATGAATGGGAGATTGACGACTAATGCACGATTGGCTATAGAGTCCGATTCTCAACAGAAGGGATGAGATGAAGACGGAGAGGGGCTGGGTTATTGCAGGGCGGACAATGCAAACGAGGACAGAGCGACACCGGCGAATCGGGGATGGTGCAAGGCAATCGAGACTAGAAGGGAGACGAGGATGGAGCGAGGACGTGAATTGATGCTAGAGGGGAGACTGGGATGGAGACAAGGGCGGAGATGTAAGGTTGGAGGCGGGGTCGGAGACGTAGAGTGGGAGGCTAAGATGGAGAGCCGGTGGCGTCGTTGGAGAAGTGACGGCATCGGTGGTGGAGTTTGGGACAGATTAACGCGAGGAAGAGAAGGGGAGGGTAAAATTGGAAAATGAGTAAAACACAGCAACAGGCCTAAAACTACGTGCAAAAGCAATTGGAGCAAAATTAACGAGATGGAGGGAGTATTTTCTAAATGTCAAATAACTTTCAGAAAAAATATCAAACAAACTAATATTGTTGAAAGATAGCTACAGTCTAAATTAGGATTTCAAAGACTTTTTTGAGGTAGTGTAAGAAAAGTAGTGGTGCATGTGTATATTTTCAAACTTAGGGGTGTAGTTGTAATATCAACAAAAATTCAGGGTAACTATAATTAGCCTTTTTTGTATTACATTTTAATCATTACTCGACTGTTCCACACATGAATGATACGCAAAACTTTATTTTGTAGAAGAGTTGAGGTTGTAAAAGGTGCATATCATGATAAGGTGGGCTATTAGCTTAGCAGCAAGATCTTAGAATTTATTTTATTAAGTGAACCTAATAAAAAATGAATAATTTTATTTTTACATTTTTTTCTGGAATCAATGAAAATCAATGTTATTTGAAAGCCAACATTGTTTAGGTGTAATAATTCATTGACTATAAAATTTTTATGAAATTATTACATGTCCTGATTTTTTTCTTTTTTTTAGGAATTAAAAATAAAATATATAAAAATTTAATAATAGTATAAAAGCTTTATTTTAAATGGATTAGTACAGTTACATAATATTGATTTTCAAATAAAGTTAGTTTCATGTAAAAAAAACAATTTATATTAAACTAAACCTACTTAAACTAAAACTAATTGGGTGTATATTAATATAGTGACTTATGTTTATCATAGTTCTATCTCATGATCTATTTTCCCCACAAAATGTCACTTAATGTTGGTTTAGGTACCTTCCAAATCCTAAAAAAAAGATATTTCCCTATTTCTCTTAAATATATAGTACTTTCTAACCATGGAATTAAATACCACACGGTATAGCGGTATACTGCTTACCCGCGGTATAAATTTTTTTGCACTTTGTCATTTTATCGTGCGGTATACTTCAGTATACTACAATATTTTACGGTATTTCACATACCGCTTAATTTTTGTACACATTTTGTCCAAAAACCTTGGTATACCGCTAATATCATAATGTACATACCGTAGTATTTTATTTTTTGTGGATGTGTATGAAATGTTTTCTTGTCATTTTACATTAAAAAAATTATAAATATATAAAATATTAAAATAAAATTAATACACATATCATAAAATAAATATTTACTTTTATTTTTTTTGTTACTTTTTTTAGTTAACATAAAAATAATTTTTTTTGTATAAAATTTTGTATTAAAAAATATCTTCTAACATATATATTTTATTTATATTTGATAAATTATGTTGAGAAAAATTAGAATACATATAAAATGTGAAAAAAATATTAAATTTATGTCATTTTAAAATAATATTTTAATATTTATTGTTTTACAAAAACGGTAACGGTATGTGGCACAGTATACCATGCGGTATACGTTAAAAATTTGAGATGTGGTATATCTAATAGTAACGATATTTAACACATTATTTATAACTTTGTATCTTATAATGCTGCTTCTAGTTATAAAAATAAAATGTTAGAAGGATATAGGGATCAAGTTTGTGCACTACATCGCATCGCTTGGCGCAAGCTGAGCCCAACATCCCACTAACAATAAACGATAAACAAATCAAGCATAAAAGCATAAACGAATCATCAATTCAGGTCATATTTCTAGTTGGACAATTTTGAGTTGTCTACCGGTGCCAAGTGGTTGACCCGCCTTATATTTGAGTTGGGTTGGGTCTCGGCCACCTCAAGTCATTGACCTTTTTACTCTTAACTCTTGTTCCGCCCTTCTAGCTTAAGTGATCAAGTTATCAGGCATCCCTATTCAGGATTGTGTGTCTTTGATGGAGGAATATGGGGTTTCCTGCATCAGTCATTTCTTAAGTGTGGCTAATCGGTGTACTGATTTTCTTACTAATATGGCCAACTTCTTGCCGTTTGGGGGAATATTGTTCGCTTACCCTCCTCGTGCCCTTCGTCACTTGAGGCTTGAGGATATGCATGGTGTGTAGCGGTGGCATTTCTAGTTTTGTTGTAACTTGCATTTTCACCAAAAAAAAAAAAAAGAAAAAAGAAAAAATCAAACATCCCGAGTTTAATCTTCTCCATCCCAAATATCATATAATACTATTTGGTGCCAGTTTGATAGCCTAAGGAAAAAAAAAAATCTAGGGAAATTGCATCGTATAGGTTATCTAGTCAATTCAGTTTTTTTTTAATTTTTATTTTGAGTGATACATAAAATCGCGGTATAAGGTTAAATAAAAAAAAAATGCCCCAAGTTTTGCGTGATGCACTTTTCGCTTGTTTTCTCACTTCCTAGTTATACAAGCCAATACGTCACTAGTTAACCAACCAAGCAATTACTTCCTTTTCAAAAATCGTATAACTGACCTATGTGTATAAATTAGTCATCTCTTGCCAAACAATAATTACTTACTAAGTCTCTTCGTCAATTTTAGAATTCAAAGGCAAATAATAGAAGATAATGTGAGCCTGTTTCTTGGTTATATTCAAACACTACTAAAAAAGTAAAAAAGGGCTATTTTTCAATGGCCTTTCTAGTGGGCTAACATTAGAAAGTTGGATTTTCTGACGTGAGTCTGTTAGAAACTGAAACATTGGTAAAGCATGCATTGGGTAAAAACTCCCTCCCCAATGCTTGGTTGTTGGTATTACTAATGGCTGGCCATTGGAATATGAGCCATTAAAAATTTCCATATGCCAAACCTTGTAGTATTTTTTTTGTAACAGTTAAATAGTTTTGCAACGGTAAAGGTCATTGGAAATATGCCAATGGCTCAGGCCTGATGAAAAATACCAACGGCTTTAGACATTGGAAATATATCAATGGCTTAAATTAAAGAAAATTTCCAATGACCAAGTTGACGGAGAACCTTTTAAGATATATATATATTATTACACCTAATATAAAATATAAATTATTATTCCACCTAATATTATCAGACATGATAACATATTATTTCACCTAATAATATAAAATCCCATTAATATTCAAAACAAAATAGAAAATGCCATATTCTATCAAATCTACACAATAAAATAAAAATTCCATATTCGAAATACATAAGTCCAAAATCACAAAATTATATATATAAATATATATAAATATTTTTAATTTTTTTCATACATTAAAATTTTTAATATATATAGTGAAATATTTATATAAGAAAAGCTCTAAATTAATCTACATAAACATAGCATACACTTTACACTCTTAGAATCTTAAATTTTTAAACAAAATATTTTAAAAATACTACTTTAGTTTCTAAAATTATAAAATTTATTGATTGAATTTCCATTTTTTCCAACAGCTTATCACGTTAGAAATTTCTAATAGCCTAGTTGAAAATTTGAAATTTTTAGTGGCTTCACCATTGGAAACTTTCCAATGGCTCAACATGTTGGAAATTTCCAACAACTAAGAAAGTTGTTCAAAATTTTCAATGTGAGGCCGTTGGAAAATAGTCTACATTTTTTCCAACAGCTTAGCAGTTGAAATTTGGGCTGTTGGAAAATGCATGTTTTTCAATAGTGAAATGAGTGTCCATCATTGGGAGTGCCAAAGAATGTGCACCATGGTTTTGTAACAAATTTGAATTGAAAAAGAGGTTTTACTGGCACATTCAGCCAAAAAAAAGAAAAAACTAGCAATCATATCTACATAACATACAAAAGTAGAAGAGGCGAACTTGGTTGTGGTAGCTATCTTTTGGTTGGTGAGTTATTGCCAGTTTTCATCCTCACTTTTAGGCTATTGTTGCGAAGTGGTCTCTTTTTTGGGGGGGAATTATAGTTTAACATGCATTTAGCTGGACACACATGTCCTCATGTTAGTGGGGTAATTTCAAAGGGAGCTCTTGCATATGTGTATATTTTACATTTAAGCCATTAGCCTTTCAAATAGTGCAATCATGCTCCTACAAAAAAATGTCAATTTAGTTGGTTATTTTCATTGTCTTTTTGTTGTATGCATTGTTAGTTCTCAATACCATAGATTATGATCCTATGTTTATTGTTGGCTTTGATTTGTTTTGTTGTTATTGTATGATTTCATATGGCTATTTTTGTGAAGACAAAAAGTTGGGGGAGTGATTAGGTGTTAAGAATGTGTTCTTGAGTAAATTTAAAAGGTCAATGACATGTATTGTCCCTAAACTATTTCCAATGTTACTTAATCATCTCCAAACTATGAATTGTTGCATCAGTGGTCCTCAAATTATCCAATTCTTACAACCTTTGTCTGGCCATTATACCAACCATTAGAATGTGATGGAAGTTGGTGGAAAATTGTACAATTAGTCCTAATACTTAGAAAATTTTTCTATTTGAGTCATAATCCTTAGTTATATATAAAAATCAGTTCTAAAAATTTTCTATTTGAGTCTTAAAATTGTTTTATGCTCTTTTGAAGCTATTTGTTCATGGGTTGCCGGTATAGTTATGCGTGTTTTGATACTTTATCCTTTTCTTGCTATTTGTTGGCTTAGTTGTGCAAGGTTTATGTTTTATTATGAATTTTTGCTTCCATAAAATGGTTAAAAGGAAAGATATTCTTTCCTAGGTTTAGTTTTTCAGGTCTACAAAAACTTTTCATCAATGTACAATTGTAATTCATCAGCCTTAGTTCATTTTATTTCCATTTTCTATTGTTGGTTGTACCTTGTATACTCTAAATAAGCATAGTTGTTTGTTTTTTTTTAAGTTACAGTACTTTGTAAGCATATTGTGTTTGCCCATTAACTACAATTCCTTCAGCATTGTCCATAATTGAGTTGCCACTTTTAAAAGGACTAAGTTCAACCCATTTTAGTACTTATTCTTCACTTGAAATATGAACATTGTAAAATCTATGCATTACTTTTATTTTAGGGAGTCAAGGTTATTGAAGGCTCCTGTTTAATCTTAGGTAGATTTTTTTTTTCCTTTGCTTGTTTTCCTGTTTATGGAGTTCTTCATGGGATATATTAGACAAGGAATTCCTTCTTAGATTGCTAAAACATTGTTGTATGAATACTGCATAATAATTTACAAAATGTCTATTGATTTGAGTTAACTAGATTTTGTTTACAAAATGTTTATTGATTGTTTACAAAATATGTGAAAAATAGTTGTATGAATGCTGCATAATCCACTGTTCATTGTGAACTAAGAAGTCATCGGACTCACGGTAGAAAAAGAGTGGAACGAGTAAGTTTGTCTCAAGGAAATCAATTCTTACTGAGGATTATTACTTTGATTCTCATCTCAACCCCGATAATTTGGCCTATGACACTCTCTACTGGTAATTGTTCATCATTTTTTTCCCATTGATTCTGTTTGTTGCTTTTGAAAATTGGAAAATGGTGCATAAATCCTAGCAATGATTAATATAGGCTCTTTGATAAATCAATAAAAAAATTCTTAGGAAGTAAGAAGGAAAAAAGACAAAAAGCCTTAAAAAGGACAAAAGACTTAAAAGCCTTAAATTAAAAATCTTAAGACTTAAATAGAAAATTTTCTTAAGTATTAGGACTGACTGTGAAATTTTTCTCCCAACTTTCATCCCTTTTTAACAGCTAGTATAACGGTAGGACAACTAGCATAGCAATTAGGTAGTTTAAGGATGACTAATATAACAATTCACAGTTTTGCAATGATTATGAAATATTGGAATAGTTTAGGGGCAACGAGTGTTCCAAGTAGGACTCCCAATATGTGGACTATACAGATCAGTGCAATGAAACTGTCGAAGGCGTTGAGCATTCCCTGCTAGAAAAAGGAAGATTAACTTGTGGTTGATGTTATATGAAGGCGTTATCATGATTACCATAAATGCTTCATGATTATTGCTATTGGTCTTCGTGAAGGTATACGTGTTCATCTCTTACATCTTTTTTATTGGACATGGTCGCTGGATAGGTTAGTTGTAGTAACACGTGGATGAAGAAGGATGAGCTATAAATAAGAAGAGGGTTTGATGTGACTACTGTGTTTCCTAATTAAATGAATTATCTATTGAACTTAACAATTGAACTATGTTCAGAATAGCTAATTGTTCGATTTTACTTCATCCTACCTCATAATCTGTTTGGTGTGAACAATGATAATCTAAACTTTACTAGCTTGCTTTTGTCATCTGCTGTGGAACCAACAAATGTCATAAGTTCTTTCATACTGAGAAGGTATGTCAATCTGATTAACAGAGTTACATGACAACTTTCTTAACCTCTTTGCTTTACTCATGACCTAACTTTACGGTGCTTTCTACCTTTCACTTTATTCACAGCGTGCCTTCTCAATATTCTGCCTTTTTTGCCTGATCCTACTGTTCAGATCATCTGGTAGTTGTAGCCCATGGTTTCATAATCTTTAAACATAGTTTTATAGCCAGGTTTCAGAAAAAGATTATTCAAGTGATGCTTGGGCTTAGAATTTCAGGGACAATCTTACATCTTCGTTTGATGCATTGATATGTTTCAACCATAAATTGTTGTTCGATGGATGTCTTCAACCCAGGCAAGGATGCATGCAAAAGGTGGCATAAAGCAGTGAGCCTTTCTCTCTATTCTTCTCCAATTTTTGCTTGGAATATGAACTTGATTTAATGTCAAAATGCTTTTTCTTCGAATAGGCGATCAGGGATATGGAAAATAGATATGGCCCACTCCTTACCTATCATATATGTTTCAATGCACTTGCTTATCACCCTTTACCCCTTGGTTTATCATTGTAGGGTAAGCTTTCTTAGGGCTTATGACTCATATTTTATATGTTCTTTATTTGTTTCATCATTTTCTTGAACAATTTGTTCCATAATAAAGCTCATTGGATGGATATTCTTCATTATATGTTTAGGCCATAGATCAATTTTATTGATCTTAAATATCTTCTGCACATGTTTAATGTATCTATTTTATAGACCTGGAAGTACTTAGGATAAGATGGGATCGGCGGCTTCCTTCTAGCCAGCCTTAACAACTTCTCTATCTTACCAAGAAATATGTGTTTACAAAGCTGTTTTATTTTTAGTTGTACATATTTTTATGGTTTCCTGATTTTCTATTTTCAATTATTTGTTTGTGACATTTGGAGTTTCCTTTAACAGGAAAATGGCATTATTGTGTAGTTTGCCACATTTGCCACTTGCCTTCACTTTTGGTGGTGATCAATTTTCTCCATAGCTTAGTCCAACAAGTTCAGAGAAAGTAAGAAAATATACTATTTAGTATCATATTTTTTTGCTTTTGATTTATTTGTAATACATCTCCTTTGTTTCAACATTATCAAAGTTGTGTACAGTTTTCCCAATTAGTAAGAGATGGTTGCATTTAGAAAAATGTTGAAAGAATAGTGTGGGTATTACATCAACAACAAATTAAGAAAGAAAAAGTTCAAATGATATACCCGTTAAATTGAAGTTTGGGCTCAAGATTGTTGGGACATGCTTAAGGATTTCCCCATAATGTTTGCATAATCAAATTAAGAAGATTTTCCTCATTTCATTGGAACAATAATAGCATTGGGACAAGTTTTTTCAAGCTTCTTTATTTCATTGAGATGAATGATATGACTTGCATAAAATATTGAAAAAAAATGATTACCAATTTTATGGTTCCCTGCTATCATTTTAAAGAGTACTTTATAGCCTTACCTTTGAAAGCTTAATCTTTGATATTTTGTTGTACACAAGTTTCAGATTTTTTATAAGCAAGGTGATTTTGTTCTCAAGGCATTATCGTTTTCTCTTTTCCTTCAGTCTTTAGGGGTGGCAGCATTTTTCCAATAATTATGATTCATTTGGTAATGTTATTAATGATTTTTATTGATAAGCATCAATTTTAGGAACGTTATTAATGATTTTTATTGTTCAGCATCATTTGTTGCAACATGTCATGGTCACTTTAGACATGTTTGATCCTACTCAAGAAATAGTCTCTTGCTTGATAGTTTCCTATGAAAATATGCATTCACAAGCAAATTCAAACTCTTATTGTCTAATGCGTTTGATAAATTAATGTGCTAAAAATGAGTTTTGCTGTTTGAGGATTAGTGAATTTCAAATATTAAGAATTTACTATGTAAAGGCTGCATCAGAAGCAGTTACATGAATGCTCAGAACTACTGCAACAAATAATCTCTGTAGTAGAATACGGGTATTTTTCTAGTATATCTTTAGTCCACTCACTGATTCACCTAATATTTTTTGCTGATAGAACTTAGGATCTTTTGGTAGTATTCACAAGTTAACACATGGACCTTTGTTACAAAAGCAAATATACAAGCATATATTTATTAATTAGACAATGCAAATTAAGGTTTATAAGTTATGTTCCACAATTACTTATCATATTATAAAATAATAAAAATGACAAAATAATATGTGTAAATATGTCAAAACTCAATTTTTTGCCACAATTTAAAATATATATAAATTTAATGATAAATAGTATCAACTTAATGTAAAAAGAATGTCAAAGATATGAACAAATCTTATGCCCCATTTGCACAACAAGATTGCAAAAACAATTATGAATATAGTCAATTGATGTGAGTTCAATTGTTCAAATGCCACATCAACATTCAACACCATGTCAAATGTGCTCCTTATACACTAAGAGAGCATATAAAGACATTCCTAAATTAACTTTACCTATAAAATAAGAAAAATGAGAAAAATTTATGTGAACATGGTCAAATGCGTTTTCCACTGAAATCAGAAATATGTACAAATGAGATAACAAATATGTATGAACTTAATATATAAAAATAAAATAGAGCGATATGAATGAATTTATTAGAAAATAGTTACTGAACAAATTAAATTAGAATTAAATATGTAGATGTCAAATAGTCACATGAGAGTTAGCAAATTTAAACAATCTGGTAACTATCTTTCAATGAGTTGAGATTGTGCCATAATTTTTCAGCAGTTAATGAGTCATTTAGACTATTAATTGTTTTTCTTTGTAAATTAGATTTTTATGCCTACTTAATCTCCCTTGAATTGGGGACCAATTTACAATGCATTATAAAGATTTTGGACTAGTATTCAATGAATTGGAGGTTGAATCCCAGTTTTCAATAAGAATTAAAGGTTTGGACTAGTGGTGCTTTAATTTCCCATAATCCAAAATTCATAGTCATGACCGAATAGGAAAGCAAATATGAATCAACCAAAGGTAGAAAAATATATCGTCCAAAATTAAAGTGTTCATGAAGAAGAAAACATTTTCTTTACAATCATGTAAAGATGATTTATTTATCGAGGGAAACAGAGTTCTTCACAAAACCTTGCACCCTTTAGGACAAGCATCACCCATTTAACATGAATTCCAGCCATTGACCAACAATCTTGCCATTGGCAATCATATTCTTATTCGGACCTCACAATTCTTATCCTTTTCTCTAAATCTTGGTCATGAGACAAGCACTTTGGACCATGATCCTCAACAATACAATTTACAATGTTTGTCTTAGGTTCTAATAATTGGACCACTGTTTTGAGCATAGGCCCCATTCTAGTAATAGTGTTTGATGGAAGGTTTTAGGTAAATGTAAGCTTTTAGCATTTTTTTTTTCCGTATTGAGAGAGTAAGCTATATGTTATAAATGGGTAGGAAGTGTGTTTGACATGCAAAACGCAAAACACAAAATCAAATGAAAAAGTATTATCTAATCCTGTTGTCTCTTAGTCTTATTGGTGGTTAATAATTATCTCTATTATTTATGTAACAATGCAGAGCTTGCCAGTAAGTAAGACAAGGTTTAGTGAACAAGTCTCCAAACTATGTAGAAGAACCCATGTAGATAGTAATGAGATTACCAACTACAACTTCTGATAAAGTGATAGTTGACTTTCACGTGCTTAGTACAACTATGAAATACTGGACTTATGCTTATGTACAATATGTACAACTGATATTGTATTAGAGGAATAGAGAGTTCTAAAGAGAGAGGCTTTCGCTTTTAGGGATGATGTTTGATACTGAAATTTTTATTCCTATTGAAAAAAAAAATTATTTACAGTCAAGTGGCACAAGATTGAAAAATTCATTCACAAAATTAGAGAAAATTCTTTGATAATACTTCACTGAAATTAAGGCAGCTACAATTTGGTTCATTTGGCAAGGTGTTATTTTTTGGAATGAAAAGGAACAAACATGACAAATATTTTTAATTGGTGGAAGAAACAGAATCTGAGGATTTGAGGATTATATTTCCTGAAGGGAAAAATTCATCCATGTAGAGGAGATTCATTCAGTTGATGGATGTTTTGCTAAAAGGTGTAGCGGAAAATCATCACTCTTTTTTATGGGCATATTCTATTAGTGTTGTGCTTAGAAGCCAATCATGAGATAATTGTATTTTATACATTAAGTTATGATATTTTATAGAGGCATTATTCCCATAATTGTGTTTTTTGTTTGTTTCTACATAACATAATCAAACATAATTATAACCCTAGAATAATAGTATTCTTAAATATCCTTGGTAGAGTATTATTGTGGAGTGAGTTGCAATAATATATAAAGACTAGTATATGTAGAGACTAATATGAGATTTATAGTCTACATATGGATAAAAGTTAGAGAACTTGTGTACTGGATTGACCCGTCATGAGAATGTTACATGAATCGTTATATGAGTGTCATAAATAATTCTCATAGTGATCATGGTATATGTAGTCTTTTGACCTAATGTCATCAAGGTTTTCTATATGTGAGTCATATGCTTTGATACTTCATTTTGTTACTTGTAACTGAGTGAATATGAAGGTAGTAATTGGATATGTCGCATATCATGTAGGGGATTTGTATGATCAAGGGGGGATTTATCTCTCCTATTTAATGGGAGTAATACCTTTAGGCCATTTGATTGAGTAAGACTGAGGAAGTGCATAGCCATGCTTGGATGAGTTAATATAGGATATTAATATTATCAGTTTTAATCAATTTACTCGATAACAAACAACCATAGACTGGGTTATACGAGGATAACACGTTCCATGTCTTGTGCTTGATCTTGATATCCTAGACAAAGGGATGAACACATATATGTGTAATGATTATGGAGGTTTAGTTTAATCACTGACTAACTTGTCACTTGAGTAGCAATGATATGTTGCTAGACACTGCTTAATATTTATGATCATAAATGAGATTTATGATCATTGCCAATCTGATAGGAGTTCATAGGATCGCACACTTAGAGTCAGTTGGATTATTTGAATGCATGGGCCAAATTATTTGGTTATGGTTTTATGATAATTTCGGATTAATTATTAGGTCAAAAGTTAAGCCCTTTGCTGAGCTTGAAATGAGGCCTAATTGGATTAAGGTTATGAAACGTGTTTGGCTTGGGAGTTACGCATCACTATATATAGGATATATAGTGTTATTTCACAGGTGAGCTTCTCTGGACAAAATCAAAAAGGCTTCTGAAATTCCAGCCGTGTTCTCTTCTTGTTTTCCTTAGAGAATGCAAGGTAGCATTGTGAGCACAAAAAGAACACTCATGCTAGAACTTAAAGGAGGCGTGGTGATCCAAGCGGTTCATGTGGATACCGTAGAAAGCTTGAATATATCAACTGTTCAAGTTTTGTGATTCAGCTTAATAGTTGAGTGAAAGATCTTAACTTGATAGGTATGAAAAATTTATTTCACTTGGATCCTAGAGTGGTTTTGTTTAATTTACATTGTACTGTTTGGCTCCCAAAACCCTACATTTTTTTGGTTTGTTAGAAGAGAACTTCATATATAATTGGCAGCCCAAGGCAAAATCAAATGGCATTAGGAAAATAAAACCAAACAGAAGAGAAAATTGATCAAACAGAGGTAGCAATTGGAAGCCAGACTCATCAGATGGTGAGACTTCATTTGGGTATGTAGCGGAAGATGGTGGACAGATGCTTTAGGGCGAGGCACTGGCATCGGTTAGATATGGTTCAGGCAGTTGAAATGGAGGGGTTTTGGTGATGTGGTGGTTGTGTTTGGCAAGGGAGTTAGGTTGCTTGGCATAGGAGTTGTGTGGGTGGTGGCAGGCTAAGAGTAGTGGATTTCAAAGGCAAGGTGATGGACTTTCTTGATGGCAGTAACAAGTTGCAAATGGTGAAGGATAATGTTTCTCTTAAATTGTTGGATATAGGCCTATTGGTTTGTGATGAGCCAAAGTCTGACGAGCTTGATCTTTTAATGATAGAAAATAAACATTTAATTGAAACTATTGGGTCACAAAAGGTAAATTTGAGTGGGTTAGCCTCTTATAGTAAAGGGGCAATTAGTAATGATTTAAGTGTGGATTCTTATGTAGATAATACTGGATGTAAAGTTCTTTTTGAAGAGTCATTGAAGGGGTGTGATCACCTTGAAGTGGATATCTTTGAGAATTTTTACGAGGCAAATAAGTAGAGGAAGAGGCAAAAAAATTTTGGATTTAGGAAAAAAAGGTTTAGCATTGAAATGTGAATTGAAAAATTGAAATGATGGATTAAGCATCCACAAAAGTGCCATAAAAACCAGCATGTATTTTATTTTTCCCCCAAGATAGGGCTGTTATGGGCTATGGTTCTGTGTGTGGGCATTGTACTAAGCTTAGGTTTAGTGCTAGGGTTATGAGCATGATTATTTTTGTAAGATTATGTTAGGGTTAGGTTCTTTGGTTTTTAATGAGTTTGCTCCATCACATTTTTCTCTAAGATAATACTTGTATATCTTTTTTACTTTCTTTTTTAAATTTGTATTTCTGATAAAAAAAAAATGCTTATGTACAAAACGCTAACATAAGAATACAATAAACGTACAAAAAAGTAAATTATGAATTGAGCTCTAATTTAAACTTCTATATCACAAAAAACTTGGGAAGAAGAGAAGTAATAGACTGGAAGCTGTTGTTTAGATTCACAACCCACCATATGTAGGAAAGATAACTGATAAAGAACCCACATTGTCAAGTTTTGAATTCATTTTTCACCGACGCCCAACTCCTCAACTTAATTAGTCCATTTCCAGCCCATCTTAGTAATTTTTTGTGCCTGGGGACAATAATGTTTTTGTCTCGAAGGTTATTACTGAATTGGCAAAAATGTAAAAAAAAAAAACATTAATGTTTGCCCTCTTGCTCAATTATGCTTATCAACTTTAATTTTAGCCAATAATGTCATTAATTTTGCTAAGTTGGTCAAATTATGTCACTTTTGTCAATAAGTTGCACAATTCATCTCTTTCAGGGCTAAATATTTATTAAAAAATGATTGGGAATCAAGTTAAGGATACAAACATTGGGTCATTGATGAGCAGTGAGCTTGCGATAGCTGACAGTGGCTGTTCCACTCCTTCTATTTACTGTCAATCAATGTTAATGATGATTGATAATAACTCGGGTTTGCTCTGTTGCACTGGAGAAAATAATGATTTAGTCTTACAATTTATGGCAACATGCAGGATATGGACAATGGAGGAAATGAATTCTACAATATATTAATGAAAGTGGTCGAATTGGACTAGTTTAGTAACATCAGTGCATAATTTATGCCAACTTATTAATGATAATGATATAATTTGACCAATTCAGTTACATTAATGATATAATTAGCCAAAATAAAAGTTGAGTGGTGTAACTAAAACAAAGAGTAAACAAAATCAAACGACTGGTATGTCTTTGGGTGAAACTTATAGCTCTAATTCTATTTGATGCGAACTCTGTAGACATATGGACATAGAAAATGCGCCCAAAATGTTTTTCAAGCTCTAAGATTCAACCAAGAGACTGATAGAAACCTCCACCCTAACAAACCTATGATTAAAAATGAGAAAGATAGGAATAAAACACAAAAAGAATAGAATTCCCTAGTTTGTCAATTGAAGTTCATAGAGAACGCAAGAGAGTGCTTAATATCAATTATGTATATTCTAGACTTTGATGATGAAAATAATCCAAGTTGCAGGCTTAAATAATGTTCGTAGGCCATAGCACAAGTGAAAACCCTAGCTAAAATGAATTAGCATTCCTTAAGCTACAAAGATTCTTACTTAGACACCCAGATATATACGCAAATGGGCTCTTAAGAATGTTCATTATGTGGTTCAGCCTCACAAGCTAAACTTATGCTTAAATTGTCTCACAAAATTGTAGAGTAGCTAAGATAATAACAAAATAAGGCAGTGTGCTCGGACAAAGGCAATTTGGTGTCACATATATGCCCTAAAGCCCTTGGGGGTGCACGGTGGCTTAGGTACATGCACCTTGAGGTGCACGTATGCAGTAGGGTGCACTTGGTCTTAGACTTCATGCATATTGGTCCAGGATGTAGAATAAACCAACTCTAGCTCATTCTAGCTCCTGCAAGGTGTTAAATACCGTTATTACTAGATATACCGTGACGTATACCGTTATCGTTTTTGTAAAAAAAATAAATATTAGAATATTATTTTAAAATGACATAAATTTAATAATTTTTTTTGCACATTTTATATGTATTTTAATTTTTCTCATCATAATTTGTCAAATATAAATAAAATATATATGTAAGAAGATATTTTTTTAATTCAAAATGTTATACAAAAATAATTATTTTTATGTTAACTAAGCAAAGTAACCAAAAAAATAAAGGTAAATATTTATTTTATGATATGTGTATTAATTGTATTTTAATGTTTCATATATTTATAATTTTTTAATGTAAAATGACAAAAAAAATATCTCACACACATTCATAAAAAAATAAAATATCGTGGTATGTATCTCACAGTATTTGTGGTATACTGTGATTTTTGAACAAAATGTACACAAAAAGTGAGTGGTATGTGAAATACCATAAAATACCACAGTATATCATATGATAAAATGATAAAGTATGAAAATATTTGTATTGTATATTGCTTACCTGCTTATTTGCGGTGAGTGGTATACCATGCGGTATTTAATTCTATGAGCTCCTGGTGGTGTCCTTAGCTTCTTGATTCTTGGAGAGATCCTTAATGAGCCCTTGAAGTGCCCTTTTGAGCTCCTTCTCTTTAGCCATTGTGATGGGGCCTGAGGTAATCCTTAGGCATTCCTTGCTCAATGCTTGACTGGATTCCTATCATCTATTGCTACTATGCTTTCTTGGCTCTATAGTAATTTGGCAATTTCTTTTTTCATATAATTCAGCATTTTTTCTATAAGAAAATGCAAATTTTTAACAATTTCCCTAATAAAATGGGAAATCACAAATTTAAGCAAGAGTGGCGGTGATTTTAGGCAAATTGGAGCACATAGATAAATAGTATGATAGTCTTTAACATTTATCTATTGATCTTATTAAAAAAAAAATTTATTTGGTTATAAACTTGTTAAATGAATCCCATTTTCATCTCTATTAGATGGAATTTGTTAGTTTAGATTAATTTTCTCATATCAACTTTTCAAATGCCAAGTTGAACTATTTGATAACTATCTTATAATAAATTTAAACTATATAAAAATGTTATAAGAGTTAATATTTAAATTATCAGTTTCTTTCTCTGTGAATTAGATTTATTTCATTCACAAAAGAAAAAAGTGGAGAAGTAATTTAAATTTCCATTAATGACATATAATTTATTGTATAATTTAAATTTACTAGCTAGAAGATAGTTTCGAACAAAATGAAGTTAGTATTTCAAAATTTAATGTCTAATACTTACTATAAGTTAATCTATTCTATCCGGTTAGAGACCAAAACTAAATATTTTTAATAGGCAAAGAACTAAAACAGAATCAATTGGTTAGGAAATAAAACAAAACAATAATCAAATATTAGGAACAGTAACAAGAATTAATATACATATATTTTTTTGTTACTTTCACAGAGGCACAAAACATCATATTTCATGAGAAAATTAGGTTCCAATTTCTTTCTACAGAAGTTGATTAATTCAAAATGACATATTTTCATTGTTATGGTTCTTTTATTTGGAATTAATATTATTTGAAATCCAACACCATATAGATACAATACTCCATTAAATATCATTCTTCTAATGTAATTAAAATTTTATTAATTTAATTTTTTACTTTCTCAACCTAAATAAAATTTTCAAAAAATTAATCACTTTATAAAAAGTGTTATTCAATGATTTATTAAACATATGTATTCAATTTTTTTTTATTTATATTCAGAAGAAAACAATAAAGAAAAATAGCAAAGTTAAGTAGGAAAGAAACATTGAGCAACAAAGTGTATCTTGGAGGCTTTGTCTTGAGGGACAATAACTATGGTGCATCTAGTGAACTGCACCATCATTGTATGCATCTCTTTAATCAAACTTATTAATATTGGGTGACGGACCAGAGAGCCCCGGTGAGCAACAATAGTGGAAGAACAATCAGAAAGTAAAGTAGCAACTGGTTCTTGGTAATGTAAGGCCATTGTAAAGCACCCTTCAGAGCTTGCAGTACAACTTATAATGTAGAAGAGTATTGAGGGAGGAAAAGACTGTACTGGAGAATATGTGGGGCATTTATCCCCATCCAGATCTATGCTATAGCACCCATCACTACAAAAAAAAAAAAAAAGAAGCTATTTACTAACAAACAAAATCCAATAAAAAAGGTCTAAAATCCATAGTGAAATCCCTGTAAGGTTGCTCCAATGGATGAGACATCCGCTCAGAAAAATAGCATAGCTAGAGGGTTATACCAACAGATAGATTGTTTACTAGAACAGCCTAAAAATCTTTACCAACCGATAATTGGGCGTTAGTAAAAGGATATACAAACATCTTTCATCCATTAGTATAATTCTGTATAGGTTAACATGGGATACTTGTATCAATAATTACATATGTTAGTATATCCATTATTATTATTGTTGTTGTTATGGTTGTGGTTGATACTACATAATGGAGTAAAATCCAAATTTAGTCCCCTAACTTTGAAAGTCATCCTAATGTGGCCCCTTAACTCAAAAAGTGACTATTAAAGTCCCCTAACTTAACTAGTATGTCCCATTTTGGTCCCTACGGTCAATTTAGTCGTTAGTTTAGACGAAAATTGTTTATGTGGCATGTCAACTGCCACATGACATCCTCTTTTATGAAAACAAGAGACAAAATTGAAAGAATAATAGATATCAGAGTAGAAATGACACAAACAAATAATTCTAAGGACCTAAAACATACATTAACCCAAGCCATCCTACATGACTCCGATGGTAGATGTTGGTCCTGCAATTCAATGGCGGCGACATTCGAATTTGCTGGGTAAGGTAGACGTCGATGACGTCAATGGCCCGAAATCGAGAGGGAGAAGAAGGGGAAATATGGGGGGAAATTGGGACGGGGAAAAGGGAGAAGATGAGGAAATCGGGACAAGGAAAATGGGGAAATCGGGATGGGGAAGATGAGGAAATTGGGATGGGGAAGAGGGGGAAATCGGGGACGAGGAAGAGGGAAAAACAGAGACGAGGAGAGGAATAGAGAAGAAAGGGGAGAAATTGAAGAGATATGAAGGGAAAGGGGAGAAATCGGTGATTAGGGGGGAGGGGGCAGGGGGGAAATCGGGAGGAGGACGAGGAGTTGGCAGTGGTGGGTGATGGGCGGCGGTGAGATGGCCACGAGATGGCGATTGTGAACATTGTGCGTTGCACGGTGGCTAGGTGATGACAAGATGGCAGCGATTTAGTGGAAGGGGCATGATGCGGTGCAAGGATGGCGGCCTGGGAACCATTGGCAGCGGCAACTAGGCTTTGGTTAGAATTGGGGAAGAAAAATTTTGACTTATTTATGTTTCTAGTACCTAAGATTATTGTTTGCATCAACTTGGGTTTCAATTTTCATTTATGTACAGTTTGGTCACCCATTTTAGTTAAGGATGAAACCATGTGGCAGTGTGGATGCCACATAGGCAAATTCCATCCGAAATAATGTCTAAACTAATGGTAGGGACTAGAATATGACACATTAGTTGAGTTAAAGGACATTAATAGTTACTTTTTGAGTTAATGGACCATATTAGGACGATCCTCAAAGTTAGGAGACTAAATTTTGATTTTACTCCTACATAATGTATAATATTTATTTATTTATATATTCTCACAACATATTTCATAAAATTACTATATTAAGACTAAGTGAAATATAAAGTCAATACAACAAGTCTCATCCTTGAAATAAACCTAGATAAAGATTCAATAACTATCTATACAAATTTCTTGTCTGCTAGAAAAAATATTTGTTGTATATCAAACCTAGCTTACATTAGAAATAAGAAGTTGTTGTCCCACTTTTCCACCGTCAACTCCTTTGGTATATATGCATCAAAAGTTGTTTATACACCTGAAAAAGAAAGACAAAAAATATATCTTTAAATTCATTGAACCAAAATGACCAACAACAAACAGGCATACAAACCAGGTAGTACCCAAAGCCAATACACAACCATTTACAAATCTAATACATGTACTTAACAGTCAGCAAATGCAACCAATAACAACTGAGTCAAGCCAATAAAAAATATAAAATATGATAAGGAAATAAGCCACTAAGAATCAATTGGAGCTTTCATCTTCATAAGTTAACAAGTACGTGACCGAAACTTGTCAACATTATACCTTGTAAATCCTGTGTATATTGAAGCACACCCTGAGAAGCCACTACTTTTCCTACATAACGGAATATGATTTTCAAACTTAACAACAATTACTGGAAAATCATGACTTTGTTAAGTTATAAAAAGTGGAACAAACAGAATATCTGAAAAGTAGAAAAGAACAAAATGATAGAGATTCTATTTTACCTTCTCAGGTGAGCAACATACTTTTGTCTAGTCATGTTCTTCATTTATTCAAGCTCATTTTGGTAATTTTCCAGCTGCCAAAGAGACATCTTGATTACAGTTAGGCATAAAGAAGAGAAGATGTTAAAATCCACCAACAAACAAGCGGTAAAATACATCCTTAAATTTAGAGTTATAAATATCCAGCAACATATAATTTCCAACAACCATTAACTCCAAAGAACAATATATAAGTCATGAAAGCCTTGCTTTCACATTAACAAGCTTTTGGTATAGCCAATTAAGAGAACATTTTAACCGGTTAATGTTCCATCTGAAGATTTCAGGATTTTATGATAACATACTTTTATGTTATCTTTCTTCTTGTATATGCCACATTCATATTCGTTCATTTCAATTCAACATAAGCATGCATAACATTTTATATAACATATCAAGATCACATACATGTTGTGTTAAATAAATCCTAGCATGCTACTAAGAACATACATAAGAAATGAAACCTAACATGCTACTAAACCAAGAAAAGATGTGCACCTTTCTTCTTGGTTATCTTTGGCAAAACCTTGAGGGAGAACTTGATCTTAGAGGGGCACTTTGAAGCTTGAATAGAGATGAACAATCTCTATGTAAATCCACCCACAATGCTCTCAAGAAGTGTTTAATATTTCATCCTCTAAAGGAAATAGGAGGAGAACAATTTTCTCACAAGAAAAATGGAACAAATGGAGTGCAAATTCGTGCTTAAAATGACCAGCCACTAAAGGCTATTTATAGATGACCAAAAGGCACACCTTTACACCAAAAAAGGTGTCTTTTAAGCCAAAGAACACTTCTGTTGGCTAAGGGTCATGTATGGTGGCGAAAATACATGTCTTTTAGCCAAGAAACACTTCCTTTGGCCTATAACCACCCATAACTACCTTATGGGCGAAAATACATGTCTTTTAGAGCCAAGGAACACTTCCTTTGGCCTATAACCACCCATAATTACCTTATGGGTGAAAATACATGTCTTTTAGAGCCAAGGAACACTTCCTTTGGCCTATAACCACCCCATAACTACCTTATGGGCAAAAATACATGTCTTTTAGAGCCAAGGAACACTTCCTTTGGCCTACAACCACCCCATAACTACCTTATGGTCGAAAATACATGTCTTTTCACTCAAGGAACACTTCCTTTGGATGAAAGGACATGTTCTTTTAGCCAATAGTTATCTCTTTTGATGAAGAGACATACCTTTACACAAAAATGTGTCTCTTGGTGGTTATGAGCTAAAAGCAAGGTGAGCTGGCACAAAGCTAGCTCACTATGCTACTTATACACCATTGAGCTCCTTTGAGCTCCAACCAAGCACCATGAACTGAGGTCCAGCTCCTAGAGCTGACCATGAGTTGGAGTTAGCTGCTCTCAGCTGAAGTGAACTGAAGTCCAGCTACACTCAGCTACAGAAGCTGAAGTGAGCTGACTTGAGCTAACTTGAGCTGAAGTCCAGCTACTTTGAGCTACTTATAGCTGACGTGAGCTGACTTGAGCTAACTTGAGCTGAAGTCTAGCTACTTTGAGCTACTTATAGCTGAAGTGAGCTGACTTGAGCTGACTTGAGCTGAAGTCCAGCTACTTTGAGCTACTTATAGCTGAAGTGAGCTGACTTGAGCTAAGCTAACTTGAGCTAAAGTCTGAGCTACTTTGAGCTAACTTGAGCTGAAGTAGCTACTTTGAGCTTATAGCTTAAGCTGAGCTGACTTGAGCTAAAGGGAGCTACTTCTAGCTGCCTTAGATAGCTGTTCAAGCTAGAGTTAGCTCAATGAGCTCAAATCCTACCTTAAAAGGATCTTGGTGCGCCAAGAATTCCAACAAACTCCCACTCGCACTAAGATGCTTTTAAACTTCCAGCTCCCACTCAAAACAAACTCCTTAATCCTAATAGCCGAAATAATCCAAACACTTCTACATATATAGAGTTGTGGGTGCGACCTCAGGCACACACACTAAGTCTCTTCCGTTGAGGTTGTTAGACTCTCAATAGAAGATTGTCCTCTCCTCATAGTTTGAACTTCTTCAAACTTTCCTTTGAACACATCAAATTCAAGTGTGTTGCTTAAACACATCAAGCTTGCTTGAACACATCAAGTTATGCCTTTCAGACCCCAGACATATGATACACTTCTTAATCACAATCAGTCTCTTTCTTAGAATTTCAACTCCTTGAAATCCATGATTGTATTAAGCATTGAGTACTCATTTCAATCACTTGTCATTCAATCTAGCATACTACTCACAGTAATATGTGGGCCCAAGATTGAATTTAGTGAACGTGTATCATCTTAATGTCTTTCCTTTTAGCTTCAACTACTTAGGTCAATGAGTTAACATGATTACCCAAAAGGAGGATACTCCAGTCTCATTTCTCTAAGACCTTCGACAACCAATCAAAGTAATCATAATTAACTCAACTTCCTAATAGCAAGCCATAGTCACTAAGAGTCTGATTCGAAGAATCTCACACTAAGCAAGAATAGAGACAACTTGCTTAAATTCTTCTCTGGTCGTATTTCATGGTCATGGAACACTTGGAAACACATCCATTAAAGTTCCATAATACACTTCTAAGGTGTTTTACTCATGTCACTCCCACTTGGAGTGATCTTCATTCCAATTGAGGAGTGTGTCATTTCTCCCTCTTAAAACACCATGAAGTGTACTCCTCTTAACACATAAAAGGAGGACATGTCAATAACCATGAAATTTCTCCATGTAAGCCTTAGCTTACATCTAACATAGGCTAGGATGTATGAATGGTCATACAAACAGAATGCACCGAAGCATGGAATCTTGATTACTCATAATCAAGGCGACCATAAAAGCTAAAGTGTCATGTGTTGGAGCATGACTCCCACTTAAATGTATCATTCACTTAAGTTTCATTTAAGTCTTTAGCCAGTCTCATCCTTAATCTTACACAAAGATCAAGGGCGGATGACTTGTGTGAGAAAGTCATCCTCTGCCTATGTTTGACATGTTCATTTGTTCGTTGTGTTTCATAAAATTGAACTGAGTATTTCATAAAATAATCGGTATTATTTCAAAGAAATACATAACATGTGTGACACCAAAGAGGTGAAGTACATCCAACATTTACATTCTTCTAAGACCCATTGCTCTAACATGTCGAGCAAATACAAGTGGTGGCAATGGCTTAGTGAGAGGATCTGCCACCATCAGGTCTGTAGAAATGTACTCAATCCTAACTTCACCCTCTTCAATTGCATCCCGCACAAAGTTATATTTCATGCTAATGTGCTTGGTTTTTCCATGGTATTTGGGGTCCTTGGTATAAGCCATGGCTGCCATACTATCACTGTAGATAGTAATAGGTTTCTCAATAGAAACCCTGGACTCCAAATTCTTAAGGAAATAACCTAGCCAAAGGGCTTCTTGTACAGCTGAGGCACATGAAACAAATTCAGCCTCCATTGTGGACAATGCTGTACAAGTTTGCTTCTTACTACACCAAGGTAGCCCCACCATGCAGATGTAGACTTACAAGTTTGCTTCTTCTACACCAAGTAGTAGCCCCACCATTTAGCATGAAAAGAATAGAGAGTCTCTATCTCCTCCCCAATCAGCATAATACACGTAAACCAAGGTCTTTACCTTGGTAACAAAGCCAATAATCCTTAGTACCCTTGAGGTACCTTAGGATCCTCTTGACACTCTTCCAATGCTCCAGACCAGGGTTGGAAGAATATCTTCCAATGCTAGAAGTCCAACCGCTTGGCTGATGTCTGGCCTTGTACATAACATGGCGTACATCAAGCTACCAATGGCACTTAGGTAGGGGACCTGAGCCATCTCTTCCTTCTCCTTTGGAGTCTTAGGACACAAGTCCTCTCCAATCTTGCAACCATATGCAAGAGGTGTACTCATGGGCTTTGCGTTTGTTAAGTTGAACCTTGCAAGAATCTTATCAATATAAGGTTCTTGAGAAAGGGCCAACAACCTTGCCTTTCTATCCCTCAGGATCTTAACCCCTAGGATAAAGGCAGCCTCTCCCATGTCCTTCATGTCAAAGGTGGAAGACAACCATCCCTTGATGGTACTTAACAATGCAAGCCCATTACTTGCAATCAGTATATCATCTACATATAGAGTCAATACTGCAAAACTAGACCCAGAAGAGTACAAGTATACACAATGGTCTTCATGCATCATCACAAAGCCATAGCTTGTGATTGCATGGTGAAACTTCAAGTACCACTGTCTTGAAGCTTGCTTAAGACCATAGATAGACTTCTTTAGTCTACATACCTTGTCCTCTTGACCCTTTTGGACAAACCCCTCAGGTTGTCTCATATATATCTCCTCACTCAAATCACCATTGAGAAAGGCGGTCTTTACATCCATCTGATGTAACTCTAGGTCTAGATTTGCCACGATGGCAAGTAATATCCTGATGGAAGTGAATTTTACAACAGGAGAGAAGGTGTCTTTGAAATCAACACCCTCCTTCTGTGTAAAACCCTTGGCCACCAAACGGGCCTTGTATCTTTCGATACTTCCATCAGAGTTCACCTTGATCTTGAGAACCCACTTGTTCCCAATTGCCTTACGGCCTGGAGGAAGATCACTTAGCTCCCAAACCCCATTGAGATGCATTGAATGCAACTCATCCTTCATTGCATTTAGCCACTCTTCCCTCTGTGCACCCTCAAGAGCCTCCTTAATGTTACTTGGCTCATCTATCTCAGATGCAACCAAATTTGCCTCACTATCCAAGATCCACCATTCTTTAGGTGGTCCAAATTTCCTCATTGATCTTCTCAATGTAGGCTGAGATGGAGGCAACTCATGCTCCATCTCTTGAGGCTCAACATTTTGCTCTTGAGTATCCTCAACTCCCTCTTGAACAAAACCTTCCTCTTGGAGGTCTTGCTCATGTTGGTCCACAACAACAGGCATTTCTGGAGCCATTGCTCCATGTGGTTGAGGTACTCCCTCTAGAGTAGGTGCATGTGTCCCAGGTGTCCTTATGACACTTGGTTGATCCTCATCTAGGATCTGGCTTAATGAGGTTAAGTCACCACGCTCACCAACTTTGGGGAACTCATCCTCCACAAAGTTAGCATTCCTTGCATCAAAGATGTTCCCAGTTTTGTGACTTATATCCAAGAACACATAACCCCTAGATTGTTCAGCATAACCAAGGAAGGCACACCTCCTCCCTCTTGGACCCAACTTTCCCAAAGTGTGGTCCGTTATGTGAACATAAGCTAAACAACCCCAAGGGCGTAAATAGCTTAGATTAGGAGTTTTCTTCTTCCATAACTCATATGGAGAAGAGTTCACATTCTTGGTGGGTACTCTATTAAGGACATGAACTGCACACAGCAGTGCATCACTCCAATAAGTGATGTCTAAGTTGGCCTTTGCCATCATGGAACGTACCATGTCCATAAGAGTTCTATTCTTCCTCTCAGACACTCCATTCTGTTGGGGTGTCCAAGGAAGAGTGAACTCCCTCTCAATACCCTTCAAGTCACAAAATGCCTTGAATGCATTTGATGTATACTCTCCACCCCTATCTGTCCTCAAGGACTTAACCTTCTTACCTACTTGGTTCTCAACCAAGTGTACATACTTCTCAAAGCATGCCAAGGCCTCTGCCTTGTTTCTCAGTAAGTAGATGTGGGTGAATCGAGTATAATCATCCGTGAAAGTGATGAAGTATTTAAATCCATTTCTGGATTCAACCCTCATTGGCCCACACAGGTCAGAGTGAACTAAACTTAGTGCCTCACTTCTCCTAGTTGCTTTGCCAAAAGGGTTTCTTGTGGCTTTGCCCTCTAGGCATGATTGGCAACTTGGAAGGACAACCTTGGTCAAGGAACCTAGTAAGCCACTCTTGGCTAGCTTGTCCATTCTATCTTGACCAATATGACCTAACCTTTCATGCCATCTCATTTCATTTGTGACCTCTGTCACATAGCAACTAGGACTTGCAACAGAATGGTCAGTTGGCTTCAACTCATAAAGCCCATTATTAACTGAGCAAGTGCATACTATCTTATTATCTTTAATAATAGACACATTATTATTAAAGAAATTAAAGCAATAATTGTACTTCAACATACAACTTATAGAAATCAAATTTCTACAAATGTTTGGTACATACAATACATCTATTAGATACAAATATCCAATATCTATAGGAATTCTACATGTTCCTATGCCTTCCACTTCCAGCCTAGCATCATTTCCCACTGAAACATGCTTAGCTCCTTTTGAGAGCTTCCTATAGGCCACAAACTAAGACTTGTCCCGAGCTATGTGGTCTGTTGCTCCCGAGTCTACAATCCACAAGGAATTGCACTCAGTTAGTAATGTGCATGACACAACATGTACAATGGAAGTAGAAGGGTATGTATGTACCTTGGGTGGACCCTTGCAATCCTTTGCAAAGTGTCCTTTATACCCACAGTTGAAGCACTTCAACTTGCTTATGTCCCGCTTCTTGTTGAACTTTTTCTTGGAAGCAGGACGTTTTCCCTTGCCCTTCCCTGGCCCTCTTTTGCCACCATTCTTCTTGCATCCCTTCTAGATAGAGGATGAGGCAACATATGCCTTAGAATGGTCCTTAAGGGCCATCACCTCAGCCTCAAGCAGGAGGTGACGAGCAATGTCATCAAATGACATTATTTGAGGGTTATGGCGTAAGTTGACCTTCATCAACTGCCATTCCTCATCGGGCAGGGAACGGATTATTGCTTGCACTTGTTGCTCATCAGTGAGCACATGTCCTGCTGTCTTGAGTTGGTGTGACATCTCACGCAAGTGAACATTCATAGAGTGATCAACACGCTTCACATAATTCTCAAACCTGAGAATCATTGAGCATTGTTTCTCTACAGAAACATCTCCATACTTGGCCTTGACTGAGTCCCATATGGCCTTAGCCCCCTCAAGCATGGAGAATTCCACCATAATCTCATCCACCATAGTGGAAAGGAGAGTAACTCTACACATAGAGTTCTTCTTTAGGAATGCCTCATAGGCAGTCCTATCTTGTCCCTCAGCAGGAGGCATGATCTCTTGAGTGAGCACATCAAGAGTATCTTGCTCAGTTAAAATGAATTTAACCTTCTGTTGCCAAATTGAATAGTTTTCACCATCCAATTTGAGGTCACGGTTTAATTCTGCAACTATATTCTTACAAGCCATCTACATTGATGCAATTCACATGTTTTAGTTCAATTTACACAACAAGACTCAACAAAGCAACATGTGTATGAAACAACTTCTAACATGCTCATATATGGCAAAAGAGATGCATATAGCATTCGATCAGAAATACATAAACATGCCTTCATTGCTTCATACACATATCCTTCGTTAGCCTTTATCAAAATCATACACATATGTATGATCCTAAATCATGCTTACTACATGCAACATATACATTTTCATGACCTAGGCTCTGATACCAATTGAAGATTTCAGGATCTTATGATAACATACTTTTATGTTATCTTTCTTCTTGTATATGCCACATGCATATTCGTTCATTTCAATTCAACATAAGCATGCATAACATGTTATATAACATATCAAGATCACATACATGTTGTGTTAAATAAATCCTAGCATGCTACTAAGAACATACATAAGAAATGAAACCTAACATGTTACTAAACCAAGAAAAGATGTGCACCTTTCTTCTTGGTTAGCTTTGGCAAAAACCTGAGGAAGAACTTGATCTTAAAAGAGCACCTTGAAGCTTGAAATAGAGATGAACAATCTCTATGTAAATCCAGCAACAATGCTCTCAAAAAGTGTTTAATATTTCGGCCTCTAAAGGAAATAGGAGGAGAAAAATTTTCTCTCAAGGAAATGGAGCAAATGGAGTGCCAAATTCGTGCATAAAATGGCCAGCCACTAAAGGCTATTTATAGATGACCAAAAGGCACACCTTTACACCAAGAAAGGTGTCTTTTAAGCCAAAGAACACTTCCTTTGGCTTTGGCCAAGGGTCATCTATGGTGGCGAAAATACATGTCTCTTTGGCCAAGGAACACTTCCTTTGGCCTATAACCACCCATAACTACCTTTTGGCGAAAAGACATGTCTTTTGGCCAAGGAACACTTCCTTTGGCCTATAACCACCCTATAACTACCTTATGGGCGAAAATACATGTCTTTAGGCCAAAGGAACACTTCCTTTGGCCAATGCCGAAAATACATGTCTATTAAGGCCAAAGGACATCACTCTTGGTGCTATAACCACATGTCCCATAACTACCTCATGGCCGAAAATACATGTCTTTTAAGGCCAAGGGACATCACTCTTGGTGCTATAACCACCCCATAACTACCCCATGGCCGAATATACATGTCTTTTCACTCAAGGAACACTTCCTTTGGATGAAAGGACATGTTCTTTTAGCCAATAGTCATCTCTTTTGATGAAGAGACATACCTTTACACAAAAATGTGTCTCTTGGTGGTTATGAGCTAAAAGCAAGGTGAGCTGGCACAAAGCTAGCTCACTATGCTACTTATGCACCATTGAGCTCCTTTGAGCTCCAACCAAGCACCATGAACTGAGGTCCAACTCCTAGAGCTGACCATGAGTTAGAGTTAGCTGCTCTTAGCTGAAGTGAACTGAAGTCCAGCTACACTCAGCTACCAGAAGCTGAAGTGAGCTGACTTGAGCTGACTTGAGCTAACTTGAGCTGAAGTCCAGCTACTTTGAGCTACTTATAGCTGAAGTGAGCTGACTTGAGCTAAAGTCCAGCTACTCTGAGCTACTTATAGCTGCAGTGAGCTGGCATAAGCTAACTTGAGCTAAAGGGAGCTACTTCTAGCTGCCTTAGATAGCTGTTCAAGCTAGAGTTAGCTCAATGAGCTCAAATCCTACCTTAAAAGGATCTTGGTGCGCCAAGAATTCCAACACCATCTTAATCTATTAACTTGGTTGAACAACAATTCAAGTATCTCATAACATAACAAATTCAAGCAATGAAGCACTGTAACTTGAGACCATATTAACCATATAAACCTTACACAATTTTGCATCAATACACAAGGAAGGTCTAGGGTCTCACTTAAATCAAATTGAGGCCTTAAATCCCATTTAAAACCTTGATCAATTGACTTCCCAGTTCAAATTCGTTGCTGTCTAGTGGCTCTAGTTCCAGTATGACCAAGCTGTACTAAAATAGACATAACTCTTAGCTCAGACATTGGAATTGCAAACCATAAAGTTCCACGTATACTGGACACATAGGGCTATAATTCTGCAAAATATCAGATCCAGATATCCATAACATCAATTATAGTATAATTTAGAACAATTCAGATAATTTATAACAACAGCAGCTTTTGGCTTCATAGTCACTACTTAACAAAACACTTGATTCATATGTCTTGCATGAAAACAGAAAATAAACCATGTAAATCAACAAACCAGTGACATCCTTCACTATTAAGCATTGTTTGGTAGTAAAAATACATACTAGAAATTACAAATTGAGCTCAAGGATATCAAAGGGAAGTTAGAAGTTCACTTATCTGCTAAAATAAAGACGCATGCAATTCATAGCTGCAAATTTTCCTACAGGAACTAGAGCTTCAACTTGCTTTTATCCACCAGATTTTATTCTAAAAATCACAAGTAGCCGAGACACAAGCAGAGTAGCAACCTCTGCCAATTCAGCCCCACATCAAGGCCAGAACTTGTGCATAATTTTAACCACAAGCTTAAGCCACAATCTTCATTTGAACCATGCCATAGGACCATAATTACTGCACTTTTGTTGCAAAATGCAGATTCTTCCTGTTGGATTTTCAATAGCAACCGAACTCTCAATTTTTGAAACATATCTCACGAATTGCAGGCTTCATGAACACAAATAGGAAGAAAAGCGAGCATCATCTCTAAATATTGAATGAACAAGGGTTTAGTTGATCAAATTGGAAGCGGAATCAATGATCAAGAGAGAGACTTAGGCCTTTTCTTTCATCAATAAAGACGAACCAAGCACTAAACAATTAATTACCCAGAAATCATCATCTAACCAGTGTTTTTCTGAAGGAAATAAGAAAGTCATACGAAGGAAGAATAGAGATAGAGAAGATGAAGACCTTTGAGCAGCGAATAAAACTGTGTCCAGACCTCGCATTTGGCGGCAGCTCGCGAGTGCACGACAAGTTCAAGCACTTGATAATAATCTATGCAAATAAACTGGTGAGTAAATAGTGTCTTGTGAAACACAAAGATTACAGTAAAAATGAGGAAGAGTAGAAGAGAAATGAAGCAGCTGATTAGAAGCCCCAAGATCAAAAGGAAATTTGGAGAGATTGTTCTTATATTCGACGTTTGAAAGGCAATCCAGGTCACAGGAAGTGGCAAGGGGAAGACCGGTGGCAGAAATAGACTAAAAGCGATGGCGACGAGGAAGGGGTGGCCGACAGTGGTGGCAACCACTAACATAAGTTAATCCCGATGGGTCAACACTGAGCACACTTGCTCAACCCTTCGCTGAAAGCATTGGGTGGGTAGAAAATTGCAGCTTCTACTAATAGATTCACAATGATTTGTCGGTAGAAGACAAGGATATACTATAGGACTTGGCTAGTCCGTTGAAAAATAACCCAAACATCTACAAATGGTACATTTTCTGCTGGTAGAAGTTTTGGGTTTTGGCTTCTACCAATTGTTGCTCATCCATTGGTCAACGATATTTTTCTTATAATATATTAGATGAACTGTGTCATGCCCCATCAACAATAAAAATAGTAGGAGCTTATTCAGATTGAGACACAAAATTAGCTTCTCATAAGTGGTAGGGGGGATTAGGAGGATTACGAGAAAAAAAAAATTGCAATAATTTGGCAATCTCGAGCTAAGAATAGTTGTTAGATTAAAGCATCCCTTTATAAAATAAAGAAAATATATACCCGTTTTGTCCCAACCATATAAGCCAAAGGATAGAAACCAAATAAACAACCAGTCCTCACTCCACAGTTCATCAAGGATGGTTTACCAAAATTTCTTTGCCAACTTATCCTTGAAGTAATGCATTAACTGAAAGGCGTAACTTTTGCACGATTCCGATTGACATCCGATAAAATTCGAAATCATAAAACTAAAAGTAAATTATTTTAGTTTAGTTCAAGTTAAATGTAGAACCTAACTTTCTTAACCACAAACCTTACTAATACGTACTACCAGTTTAATAGTAATACTAAACACGCGAGGATGTTTCTTCTGGCGGCGCCGGCTCGGCCGTAGACACAACTCGCCGCCCCCTCTCCGACCGACTATTCTCGGCGAACTTCAAACTTCCCTGATTCAACTCCTTGTTCTTTTCCTCCTCATTCCACTCTGATCCGTAATAATACTCCTCGTTGTATTTCTCACCGTTCTTCGCTGCCGGCAAAAACATACTCCCCCACTGCGGGAAATGCACCAGCGCTGTCGGTAAAGTGCCGGCCACGATCATAATCCCCATGCAAGTAATCCCTGTCGCCGTTGAATAATCAGAACTCGTGAAAAACAGTAGCTGGGTCAGACCGGACCCGAAGTTCCCACCCGCCCCGGTGAGGCCCGAGATGACCCCGAGCGATCGGCGGGAGACGAAGGGGATGATGCCGAAAGTGGCGCCGCAAGCAGCTTGAGCGCCAAGGGAAAAGAGGATCATGGAGAGGACAGAGAGGCAGAGGGTGGAGGAGCAGCCAAGGGAGATGCAGAAGAGGCCTCCGAGGGTCTGGAGGATGTAGAGGGTCCAGAGGCGGCCGCGCATGCCGAACCGACGGGCGGAGATGTCAGAGAGGAGGCCGCCGAGGGGGCGGGAGAAGAAGTTGGCGAGGCCAAAGGTGGCGGCGATGGTGCCGGCTGTGTGGAGGTTGAGGTCGAAGCGGTCGTAGAAGTACTCGGCGATGACGTTGTCGGTGGTGAGCTCGACGCCTAAGCACATGCCGTAGAGGAGGAAGAAGATCCATGTTCTGTAGTTCGTGATCCCGTACCACACAACCTACACAACACAAAATTCATTCTTGGTACGAACAAAAAACATTTTTTCATATATAAGTTCTATAAAATAAATTAATTAGATATAGAAAAACTAAAAAATTTTATATAAATTTTTAAAGGGCAACCAAGTTGTATTATACAGTATTTACAAAATTTTATTATAAATTGTTTAATATTGTATAACATTTTTTGTTCTTAAATATTCTTCAATCAAAGAGAATTGGATGCGCTGAAGCTAATATTATTTAAAAGTTAACACTACATAAGTTTAATAATCTATTAAATAACCTTTTTTCATTATAGGATCAAATTTTTATTAAATTTTCTTTCCTTGGTTGAATAAGTAATTTTTTTTAAATAGTCACATTATAAAAATTCATGAAAAATAAATTATTTTGAATTAATTCAACTTATGTTTAAATGATTTTGATGCCTATTTCCAATTATCATATTTAATTCATGCTGCTTGAAAGATTCATTCATGGTTAACAATTAGTAAAAGGACATATAGGTTAGCATCATTTTAGGAGGATAATTACATATTGCGGGTACCCAACGAATATTTAGCAACAAATATGACCAAGTAAACAAATAAATAATTCTCAGAAATATTTGTGGACAATGATTGAAAGACAAAGGACAAAAATATCAAGGCAAACAAGTCAGCAAAGCATCATCTAATTTAATTCTCTCAGCATTTTTAAAACAAGAAATTGCTATCTAAATATTAATCTCCTTCACGTTTAAGTTTATTATTTGCTCGCACATACACATAAATATAACAGACAAAATTTAAAACTTGTTACCTAGAGTAAAACTCATTATGGCTATGCCGGCCCATATGTCACGTGACCGCCTGGCACATGTGACTCGTTTTCATTTTCTTTATTTTGCAATATATTTGTAAATTACATTTTTATACCTAATATTAGCCATTGGGAGGGGCCAAATTGGCAAAACACAAAGAAATTTTTTTTTTTTGAATCATGGCGAGTCACGTGTTGAGCCTCACAGAAGATGGGCCGGTCCGGGCCAAGGCCATGCAGGGTTTGGTCGTGCAGAGCCGGCCGGCAGAGCCCAATTTTTATACCTCTACATGGGACACAAGGAGCACTTGTTACTTTAGGAAGACTAAGTCGTTGTTGTCTGTATGCCAAGAATCGTGATGGACGCTTCACAATCATCTTAGGAATTACATCACAACCAATTCTTGCAATTTGTCTATCATACATTTTTAATGTGACGAATGGTAATAATATAATAACGTATATTTATATAATTAGGAAAATATTTTACTTTATTTGTGAATGTTGTTTTTCAGGAATGCCTTATTTGTGAGGATTGAGGAGGTATGTTTGGTCATAGTAATTATGGATGTAATTCACTATAAGAGAAATCTAAAAGGCCTATCAATTCGGCCGGCACTATTTTGGTTACAATTTGGCATATTGATTGCTAAAAAATTGTTTGGTAATCAACTTTGACAGCTAATCCAGTTGTCAGGATGTTAGACGACCAATAATTTTATTATCTAAAAAAAAATATCAACGGGCTGGTGACCGATTTGCCATTATGTTTTTCGCTACATGCGACATCTCATGCATACTAGTTCTCACTTGGCCAATAGTTTTGAACTAGTAACACTTTCTTATTCTAGCTTTCATCTTAGAGTGATCGCTTCCAATTTCTGATAAGGTTTTTCTTCTTCTTCTTGGGGTATGCTGCTCTAATGAATGAACCTAAATATTTGGTGATAAAGTGAAAAGTGGTGCAATAGTGATAGGAGCTCGATGAAAAGGAAAGTTGCTGTTACCTTTAAAAGTTTATCCTTCTGAACGTCTCCTTTCCTTTGCAATGCTTCAAAGTTGCCATCAGGCAAATCCTGCCCCAAGCTCAACACCAAAATCCCCATCATCACGTGCAACCACCCAGGAACAAAGAACGCGATCCTCCATGCAGCGAATGGTGTCGCTCCGGCCCGCCGGATCACCTCGTAGATCAAAGGCATGATCAGCTGCGTCGCCCCGCCGCCCATGTTGCCCCAACCGGCCGCCGTCCCATTGACGAGTCCGACGATCTTCCCGCTGAACATCGTGCTCATCCAGTACTGACACGACACGAACGTCGCCAGGGAGAAGCCGATCATGAACCTGGCACCTACATACCCGGCGGCAGAGGAGACCAAGGGCATGCAGAAGACGGTGGGGGCGGAGAGCATGAGTAGGAAGAAGCAGGCGTAGCGGGGGCCTAGGAGGTCACAAGCGGCGCCCATGGCGAGGCGGGAGAAGATGCTCCCGGAGACAGAGGCGATGCTGGCGTTGCCGATGTCGCGCTTGGTGAGGTTGAGGTTGTCGCGGATGACGGGGACAAGTGGCGCGGCGGCGAAGGTGGAGACGAAGCAGGTGAAGAAGGAGAGCCAGGAGAGGTAGAAGGTGAGCATCTGGGGTTTGGAGAGGGACAAGGGGTTGAACACCTTGGCCTTGTGCTCCGAGTCGACCGGGACCGAGAATTTGGTGGCGGCAGCGGCGGAAAAGACTTGCTCCCTGGCGGAGACGCCTTGCATAGGACTGCCGGTAGAGTTGGTTTCTCCTCTCGTCATTGGTCCTCAAGAAAAGAAACGGGGTGTCGTTTCTTAACTAATTTAAAGGCCGTCGGAGGCTTATTGGTTACGAAAATGCTGGGAACACCGCTGATGAGCATCATCAACATTTTCCCTATTTCAATTTATGTATTTGCCCATATCCATGCTTCAAATGTCCAAATCCTACCAAAAATCATTGTTTTTGGTATATGACAATGGGAAAAAAATAAATATATAAATAAATAAAATTTGATAATTTTTCATACTTAACTCATCCACCAAAAAAATCATAAAAAGTTAATAAAGTCAACAAGCCATCTCTCTTTCTCTCTCTTTTTGTGAATTGTTTGCTATTGCTTTTCGAGGAGAAAGAATTTCTTGATTTTTGCTGGTAATAGCCAATTTCTTCATATATGAAGAGACAATTTTTTAGAACTTTGTCTTCCATCAAGATTGCCCTTGAAGCCAAACATGAATAAATCCTCGCCAACTGTCACATTGTTATTTAGCTTCACCCATCCCATCAGGGGCTTTGACCAAAATTGACTCAGAATCAATTTCAAGTTGAAATTGATTAGAAATTGACAAAAGATGAGAAATTGCAAAAAATTCACTAAGGACCATCCCATTGATGACATGAGCGATTTTCCCACTAAACATCATGCTCATCCAGTACTGACACGACATGCAGGTCGCCAAGGAGAAGCTGATCATGAATCCAAAGGCTACATATCCAGCGGCAAAAGACACTAGGAGCATGTAGAAGAAGGTGTGGTGTGGGCAGCAAGTAAGAAAGTGCAGGTGTAGTAAGGGCCTAGTAGGTCACAGGCAGCACAGATGGCGAGGCAGAAGAAGATGCTGCCGAAGATAGAATTTATCAAAAATTGCCAAAAATTAAACTAATACAAGACTCAAAAATTGACTAAACAAGTTAAAACTGAAAATTGTTAGCCAAATTAACTCGAAAACCTCAAAAAGTATGAAAAATGAGGTTTTGTCAATGACTAAATTACAAAAAAATAAAGCTTTAAGTTTCAGTGGCTAATATACAAACATAAAACAAACATTGTGACTTACACGAAAAAATATTAAAGAATAAAAGGTTTGAATGTGAGTTTTATTAGAATCAAGTCTGGGTTGTGTTTTTGGATAGACAGAGTCTGGTTGGGTTCAGGTTGTGGAACAAATAGTGGTTTGAGTTCTTCTATGATTGTCCCTATAGTAACAACAATCGGTCAATTGGACGACTAGGCTTTGACAGTGGTTATTGGGGTGACCTCCAAGAGCACAAGAAGCAAACAGTGATTAGGGGAGATGATAGATCCATAAGAATATAGAAAGACAAAAGCAACGGGGTAAAACAACAAAGAAATTTTGTTGGTTTTTTGTGACAAGGGCATTACAAAGAAAAGAAAATTTGAATATGCAACGATTGAAGCGATGACCTGATGCTGCCATGTTTTCTCGCCGCAAATTTGTTACTTCCAATGTAAAAGCAATTGGTATGGCTTCCCTATTATTTTTTTCGTTACTTCTTCATTACACAATTTCCAAATAGCTCGAAGTGGGAAACAATTAAATTTGAGTTTGACAAAAAAAATGGGGTAAGAGAAAAAAACAATGGTCATGTTATTTCTTTCTTCTTCTTCCCACACAAATCTCCTTCTTCAGGACCTTCTACTTCCATCTCCAATTTTTACTTTGATATCTAATTTTATGATTGTTGTCTCTATACAATCCAAATCCATTTCCTTTTTTTCCTCCTTGACCTCTAATTGTAAATGGCCCAGATCCCTAATTTTTCATCAATAAAATGAAGAATGGCGAGATTGGAGAAATGGAGACTAGCAGAGGCTTCGAATCCTGCAGCAGCAATGTCCAATCCTATAGCAGCAATGTCCGACCACACCCCAAGCAATGGAAGTGATTTCGTTTATGCCTTAAAGAGGAAGGGGACCTGATAGAGCGAAGGCAAGGCTCGGTGCCAAGCTCTAAATCTAACTTCTTAAAGGTTGTTTATTTCTCTGAAGGATAGAAAATAGACAAATTTGTTCAGATCTGGCCCCAAATTTGGACTTCTCTCTTTCTATGATAAGCATCTTTGCCGAAGTCTGAGGCTTGAAGATCTCGGATTTGCTTCACCAGAATTTGCTTTTTTCTGTTCTTCAGATTTTGCTTGAACTTCGAGTGGTATAAGCCAAGTGCTTGTGTGTAAATTGTTTAATTTTTTTTGGGATGGGTTGTGTAACATTGTTGATCTACATGTTTTCTTAGAGGATTTGGAATTTAATCGGTGGATGTATTTAGGGTGTTGGCTCTAGGATTGGATTGTGAAATTATGTTGCTTTGAAAGAATAATCTGGGATATAAGGTATTTTGATCAGGTTTTCTGTTGCATGTGAGTTTGAATAAGCCTCTGTTGCTATGAATTTTCCATTGATTTCTCTGAACCCAAATTATGTTGCTATAAATTATGCTGCAAAGCAATTTTGTTGTTGCTTTTTTGCAACATATAAGCAACGAAATCTAGCTGTTGCTTCTTGTTGTTGCTTATTCATTGCTTTCTAAAAGTAACAGCCATTTTATCAACAAATTTACAATGCCTCATTCTCGTTGTTTTTTTGTACAAAGCAGTGAATTTGCAATAATTTACCTTGTTGCTTTTTCCTTTTGTGCTATAGTGAATTGGCTCGAAATGTGGCAAGAACTAGGTCACACTCCCTTCTCCTCCTTGATTAAGGATCCTTAATAGTTGGCAACCTTAGGCATAATTCTGGAGAGTGGTTCAAGGCTTAGTGGAGGGTTAAGACTGACAACAACAACAGAATTAATGACTGGAGGCAATGTAGTGTTTGGAGCGTAGCGGTAGTAGTAAGTAAAGTTTAGGGCTCTAGGGAGCAAGTAGTAAAAAATAGGGACCAAAGCTGCTATTTTACAAATTTTTAACCAAAAGGTGTTGCAATTGTACTATAAGTTTGGACTTTAGGCCCCAATTTCAACTAATCTAAAAAATATTAGGCTAGATGTTTGAACCACAAGAAAAACATTCGATGATGAATCTTGATTAAATTAGGCTAGAAGCTTAGAAAATTTTTTATTGACACAATTATTCCTTATTTTCAACTCTAGCTTCCAACTCATCCCAAATTGATATAGATTCTTCAATTACGTATAAAATTGAGCATAAGAAATTCTTAGATTAGTTGATTAAGCCCAACATTTTGCAAGATTTTAAGTGAGAACCCAAAATTCAAAAAATTAACTAATTAAAACAAAACCTCATAGTTAAACATTTACCAAAATTATCTAAATGGCACAAATTTGGCATTATAAAATGAAAACAAAATAACAAATACTAAATGCTCAAAAATAAATTTAGGACATGACACAATACTTTTAGATGCAAAATTATGAAAATGCCCCTAAAAACTAATTAATTAATTTTTACCTAAACTAATGTAAGATACTTAAGTGAATGTCAAAAAGAGTATTAATACTGGTTCTTGTGATTGGTTGTTGAGTTCATCAATAGGCCAACAAAGGGAAAACTTTTCTTTTTTTATAAGCTACATTTGATGTTTGAAAACTGGAAAGAAACTAAATAGTTGTGACTTTTAATTCAACTAGGAAACCAAGTTATTCTAGGGTTTTTTCTTTAACTTTTTAACCTTAATTATTCTTTTATTAGTAAGCAAAAATTGTACTTAATCATTCCCTTCATCCTTTAAAAGATAAACAATATTCTTTTTCATGATAGCCAAAAAAAGTTTGTTAGGTTTGTTAGCTCAAATTCAAGTAGGTTAAGAATTTTGATTTTGTTTAAGATTTGTTTGTAATTTTTCTATTTATTTGGGATTTAGTTTTTCTATATTTTATATGGTTTGGGTTTGCGTGTGGCTTATAAAAAGGTTTGTTGTATTAGAGTTTTAAATGTAAGAGAAAAGCTAATATGGTGAAGGGACAAAATATAAGGGTTTCACGCGGGAGGAGGAGTTCAGAGGTCGAAAACAGCTAAGACGATGAGTCTTTTGTGATTTTCATATTTTATAATTTTATGAAGGTAAGATATTAGAGTAATCAGTAGTGTGTAAAGTATCTATAGGCCAACATGTACACTAAGGACATACATTTATCGTAATCTCTATATTTTGTTCTTGTGAATTTCTCGCATTTATAGATGTAGGTTAGTTAAAAGCTGAACCACATTAAATTTGTGGGTGTTTGCTTGATTATCTTTGTCGTTTCGCTGCATGTAATGGGTGATTGGGGAATTTTTCCTAACAAGTGTTATCAGAGCTTGGTTTGATGCTTGACATAGTGAAGTATATAGTTCAATACTTGATATGACAGAGCATTTGGGTTGTGTGGTGAAGCCCTGGGGAATCGCACTAGGAATATTTGACAACATGGCTGCGATGTGGTACTAATGACTTGGTACAAGTTTGAAGATTGTTGATTTAGGTCATGTGTGTTGATACCCATGATGTGAATGTTCATGATATTGGTGTTTGGAGTCATGTTCATACATGTTATTTATAATCATTTGCGTTTGTTGTTGTATTCGTACTTTGGTGATGCAATATCCAAGCTATTTGTCACGTTACGTTGAAACACTAAAATGTTTCGTGCTACCCAAATTTGCCTCAAAGTTACTTTCACCTTACTATATTATGTACCATTTTATTTTTAGTTATCGAGCTTTCACTATATCGATTAACTTTTATATTGTTTTCTAAATGCATTATTGCATTATTTTTCATTCAAAATATTTAGTTCTCATGTTAGTAGCGGGTTTTTTTTATGGATATTCATTCATTGAACTAGCCAATCAACAAAAATAGAAAAAATATAATTATAATAATAATAATAATAATAATAATAATAAAATAGAGTAAGAATATATACACACCCAATGTAGAAAATAAACACTACAACAAAGGGGATCTTTGGAAACATTTTTATGAATCTTTACTAGCATTTTTAAATGCAGGAATACCTTTACCAACTAATTCTAAAATGTTGTAAAAAAAAATGCGATCTAGGAACACGTTAGTAAAAGCTCTATATATTTTCCTGCATTTTGGAAACATAGTTAAAATACTATCATCAATAGCATTTCCCCAGAAAAACATTGCCAATATACTATATTTAATAGCATTTTTATTAGAACAAATGTCAGGAACGTACTGTATTCAATAACATTTTTTATTAAAAAAACATTGTCAATATACATATCTACAAATATTTTCCAGAAAATGTTAGAAAAGCATAGTGTCATTTACTAGCAATTTCAGAGCAAAAATGAAACTATTAATGAGTAGCTAAAATATTTGTTATCCTTTTTCCAATATGCCATTGTTCACCTGTTACTTATTTTGAGACAAAGATATGGTATCATTTCATCAATATAAATTCTAATGAAACTCATATTGAAGCATAAGACATCAAAATTAGGGATGTGAACGGATATTCGACCCAATGGGGATCTTGTTGCATCTTACCTGATAGGTCGGTTTTTTCTTTTACAATTAAACGGATATAGGTAAAGTGTAGGTTTAGGGTTCATTCACCCCATATATGACCCATATATGAATATTTTATTACATATTTCCCTGATACAAGTAAGCATTTCTTCTAATTAGAATAAAGATAATTTAGTAAATTGGATAAACCCTAATTCCCAGTTACTTCCAGACACACACACTTGTCACATTTTTCCTATCTTCACTCCTTAGCAACAATAGACTCGACAATTCCCTTCATTCGCTACCTCCTCCACTGAGCCAATTATCAATGCCGATACCAACCTCAATGTTGCCCCAGTCTTTCTACTCCCAAATCTCTTCTCATCCTCTGTCCCACTTCTCTTTTGCCCCCTTACCAGCTGTCACCCTGTGAGATTATCAATTTGGAGATTTCACCAATAAGTGCTCCTCGGTTCTGGTGTATGCTCACAATTTTGCTTTGTCTTTGATTTATTTACTTATTCATCTCACTAACATTTATTTCTATTATTATACTTTCTACTGCAGCTAAGAGAAAAGTTGTTAATGCATATGAATGGGCAGAGAGAATGCAACAGCAAAGGAAAAATGTGAGCAACAGAACTAAAAAAATTTATCAGTTTTATTTGTTCTCCCTTATTGCCAGTGAACTGTCCTTTTTTATTCCCAAGTCTATTTCATTACTTTCATTGTTTTTTGGTCAGTGAATAACATGGTGACTCTAATGCTCAAGCTTAATAAAAATTGGCCAATTATTTAAAAAAATTCAAAGAATTAAAATTTTGTTTCTCTTTGTTTTTCTTTATTTGCCTGGTTGAGGAAACAAGTTGTTGATATTGTTCGAGATTTCACTGGCTTTGATTCTCTAAAGATAGCATGTAGTCCTTCTTCAATTATAACAAGGTTTTGTTTCTTTTATTATCTCAGCTTTTAAGTAAGAAGAATGTGTGTACTTTGTTTTTAGCTAATGTTAATTCTATATGACTTTGTGATTGGATTTACCAAATGTTTCAACATAATGCTAACGTTAATTCAATATGGCTTCCTTCAACATAATTCCATATGGTGTGTACATGTACTACTTAGCATCATCATTTATATGTCTCATAATTTTTTTTCTCTATAATATATTTGAAGTATTTAGTTCCTGTTACATATATTTCTTCAACATATTTAGATTTATTCTTTAATTTTTTTTTATTTTTAATTTTAGAAGATATGGAGGTCATGGAAGAAAATCAAGATCAAAACTCAATAAAAATTAAAGATCTTGATGATTTTATTTTCAAATTGAGCAAAACTAAAGCTCTTAAACGTACTGTTATACTTTATACATCACTGCAAGATGACCCAAAAAATATTGGAGAGATAGAAAAAGTAACTATTACTCTTTGTACAAACTAAGCAAACTCATAACATGAGATGAAAAATTCAACTCAACAAAAGCAAAATTCAATTCAATGAGGACTGTCATTAGTATCACAACAATGGAATGGCAAAATTCCATTTTTTTGATGATGGGGAAGGGAAAAAAAAAGGTCATGTCAAAAGCTTAGGATCATTTTACAAAAGTAAAAGAAGATGGTATTTGGAAAGTAAAGTGTAACCATTGTGGCGTCCTTCTTCCATGTGGGAGCAAAAAGGGTACAAGTCACTTGAATGATCACTATAAAGGTCATTGTAAGAGAATTTGAAATAAAGATGTCAACCAAATGCTTTTGAAAGGGCAATCAAAGATGAATGGTTCAATAATGATTGACACATATTTATTTGATCAAGAAGCATCAAGTAAAAAGTTTCTGAAAATGATTATCATTTATGAGTATCTAATTTGCATTGTGAAGCATTATGGATGTAGGAGCTATTCAGCTAACTTGCAACCATTATTCAAAATTTCTTCTTAGAATATAATAATAAGTAATATTTTAAAGTTGTACAATGAGAATTAGGTAATGTTAATAAAAGAGCTTGATTTGCTTAATAACCAAATTTTGATCACCACCGATATGTGGACAGCAAAACATCAGAAAATGGGATATATCGTTATTACTACATATTATATCAACAAATCATGGGCCTTACAGAAATGAGTGTTAAGGTTACTATCAAATTACTCTTTTAGTTTATTTGGCTATTTAAGTTTCTAATGTTAGTATCATTTTGTTTATTTACCCTTATGGTGGAAGTTGCATTCTTAAAAGCTAATGGTTGTGTTTATTCAGTGTCTTTCTAGATGTCTGAAACTTGTGTTTGGACTGTGTGAATAATAAGATCTTACTTCTCTACATGTTTTCATTTAGGTTTTGCTATGTTCCATCCCCACACACAAAAGAGGTTTTAGCTAGCATATTAGTAAGATGTTTTATAGAATGGAATATTGACAAAAAGCTTTGCACATTTATGATTGATAATTGCTCAATCAATGATAGTGTGGTGGATGTATTGTTAGATATGCTTTTGCATGATTTTTCCTCCTAAATGGGGGAATTCTTCCACATGAGAAGTTGTGCTCATATTTGAATTTGATTGTATAAGATGGATTGGATATCATTAATAGTTGCATTGATAAGATTCATGATAGTATTATTTTTTGGACTGGATCACCAAAAAGAATTTAGAACTTTAAGAGGGCTGCAAGGCAGTGTTATATTCCAATGAGCAAAAAATTGTTAATTGATTGCAAAACTCGTTGGAACTCAACTTACTTGAGACTTGAAATAGCTATTATACACAAAGATGTTTTTCCTCACTTAAGAACTCTTGAGAAGCACTACAAATCTTGTCTAACTAAAAAGGAGTGGGTAGTGATTGAAGATATTTACAGAAAGTTTAAGATGTTTTATAAAATGGCTAAGATGTTGGGATAAATTGTTCTACAACCAACCCCTACTTCAAACAAATTTGTGAGATTAAATTAGAATTGAAAAAATAGGTTGTTGAAGAAGTTGGCAAAATGAATGCCATGACAGGAAAGACGTTAGAGAAGTTTGAAAAGTATTGGGAAAAGATACATAGAATTATGGGTGTTGCTACTCTTTTGGACCTAAGATACAAAACTCTTCTTTTGGAATTTCAATATTCCACGTAATGGGTAGGATGTGGTATTACCCTCATCCTACCCAAATTTGACCCATTGACTTCCCTCCATCAAATTATGAATTTTTTCATAAATACAAATTGTAAGAAATTCATACATTAATCTCCAAGAGCCCTATAGTTCTCATTTCCATAATACTCAAGTTTAGACATTTACTAAAAAATAAAAAATTAAACTACAAGTTGAAGCTCCATAGGCAAACATTAATCTCTAAGAGCTCCATAAGTACTAGGTTAAATCCTACTGTATCAGCTCCCATAATCTACTAACACAAAACAAATGAACCTAAACAAATGAAGCCAAACAAATGAACATAAATGAACACGAGAAAAGTTAAACAAACAAATAAACACAAATAACCAAATAAATAGATTAATGTCGTTTACAAGCTAAACTCACAAATTACAACATAACCCAAATAGTGAGTCTCTTTAACATTTTTTTAAGAAGGAAAAGAGATTTGTCTTGAAACCTTCTACTTGGCATCTACTCATCAACATGAAACATCTTTTTCTTGTTGGACATTTTCTTCAAATGATAAAATAGAATGCAACAAAAAATTATCCCATGTTTAATGTGAACATAAACAACAAAGAATTAGTTAAGGTTTAACCTTTTGGAGAAGTAAAGTCATTGTTCCTCCAACTTTTCCAAACGATTAACTTTTTCCTTCACTTGTTTCTCTAGATTTTCAACATAATCATATTTCTCCATTATACATGTTATTACTTGCATCTCACTTTAAAGTTTTTGTAGCTCTATGGACTTGACACGGGAAACATGTGATTGGAAAGTTTACCCATAATATGAAGAAGGACTTGGGCCCTTTCCCATATCTCTAACACAGTCAAGGCAATCTTTACCAATAACTTTTACAGAAGTAAAGTTTTTTAATGTTACTATATGCTTTTCAGATCTTTATTTCTTTTTTACTTTTTCCTCCAGCTGTTTTTTTTTTCTTTAACCTAATCATTTCAAAGCACATCATCAAAGTAAAACATTTCTACAACTGAAACCTTTCCTCTAGTTTCTCAAGATAGTTTGTAGCATCTGGCAATATGAAATATGCTACAACAGTACTTCCACATTAAAAAAATAAAGCTATCCAAAACCAATGTAAATCATTGCAATCAAAATTCAAGTATTTTTTAGGCTTTTGAAAATTTCCCTGGTTGAAAATATAATCCATGAATACCATATAACTCTTTTCTTTATTCATACATCAATAAAAGGGATAAAAATTTCTAAATCTCTAAATTTCACGTAAATGTGATTACTACAAGAGCCATTATAAGAACCTTAAGACTTGGAAACCACAAAAAAAGCTAAAAATTTTTTAGCATAATATTTAATGATTTAATCACTATAATTCAATTATGTGGTAAACAACATTCTAGCAAAAACTTGAAAGTTGTGAACTAATTGCACTGCTTGTTCATATAAGAGAGGAACAATAACTGAACCTCAAAACCAGAATTAACTAGCCATGTCCATTAGGAACTTACACATTCTCTTAGAATAAATACCCAATATGATTTAAGATGATGATAATGATGATGATGACACTTATTGAAGGGTACTAGGATATCATTGTATGCATAATAACATTTTAACTAATAATCCATTAAACAACTAGCTTCCAAAAGGCTTAACTTACATATAGTTGCTCAGTTTCATCACTCATGAACTTTCCACCATTATGCATGCGTGTTAACCCGTAAAGATGAATTCGTTCTAGTGCCTTCGTAGTTAAAATCTCCTAGAATGTGTCACACATTAACTTTATTTAACTTACTTGGATACAAAATATGAAGTAGAAAATTAATTGAATAAGAAAGGGAATGAAAACACACAATCTCATGGCTATCACAAGCAAAACTTTTTGATCTACTAGTATGAGTATACTTTTGATGAGAGTGTATTTTCTTACCAATTTCTTCTCATCTATGCAATAATATAAAAAAAAAAACACTTTCACAATGGGTTTGACATCACATAGATTCATGCAACCAATTGGCTCGAGGCAATACATAGTGGTTCATACAACCATAATATGACTTCACTACCCCTACCCTTACCTTTCCCCCTACCAAGCACTTATTTTCTGCATTAACATTACACTAACTTGCATATAATAATCCACCTAACAACAGCAATGAGTTTTCACCTAGCTAATGCTTTTTATTTAAAAAATAGATTACTTTAAAGTCATATTATTTCAAAAATACATTACCTTTCCTTCATTACAAAACCAAATGTTCACTAATTCTTTCCATTGATTCTTAACAATGTCAGATAGAATTTTCTTCTTAATCTTTTCTTTCGAAGTTTCTCTAACAAAATTTGTTGCTTTTAGATTACTTTCCCAATGCCTCTACTTATCTCCAACAAATCTTAAGATAAATTTTCTCACAGCATTATTTCTAGGGAGTGAAAACTTGGACTATTCACAATAATTAAAAAAAACTAATCAAGGAAATTCATTAGTAATCCAACTTAGTATAAATAGTACATTTACCTGAATAACTCCAAATAAATTAGCTTTCAACTCCTTCGAAACCTTAGTCCAGTTAGGCTTATTGATTGGACACGTGAGCTTATTCCTTGCTAGTAACCCACAAAAACAAGATAACAAAGCCACTTCATTTTCAATTGGTTGGCCATACTTATTGAAGGATATTAGGATACGAGAATTTTCATTCATGCCTCACACCTCCTTTAGTGCTGTCATACTCTTTTAACCTTTTTCTTACATTCTTTGTTCATTATTTGTAAAAATGAAAAAAGAAACTGAATTCATTTAAATGTTTCCACACATGCACATTACCTTCTACACAATTCTTTTTCATGTGTTACAAACGAAGTAAATTTATAAAAGCAACGTAGTAGTTTTAGCACAGCCACTGCCACAAACCTCTATGTATATATTTTGGGAAAAAATAACTTCAATGAAAAATTAATCTTAAGCTAAAGTGTCTAAATATTAGAGTTATGTAGAAATATACAACGCTGTATACTGTCATGAATGTGCATTTGAGTAAATTATAAATTAAAGTGAAAAAAATAAAGTTTGAAGATGGGGACAAGGCAAATGAGCAGAAAAGAATCTAATTATTAATAGATCAGAAGCACATAAATTAATAAATCATAACAAGCTCTACAACACCAGTCTATTCTCTTTCTTGAGCTTCATCATCTTTTTGATATAGGACAATTTTGATATCTTTTAACTTTTGATGCGACATTCTCTATAAAATAAGTTCCAAAAAAATCTGTCAAGAATTAATAGTAACTCAAATATTTTTATACACTTGAATAATACTTACCAATTTAATAAAAATAATTTTAGAATAACAATGTTTATTCCAAAATGATTTCTTTACACCTATCCACCCTAACCCTACATGGAATGTTATAATCAATAACAAAATCTTGAGGTAAAATTTGATTACTGAATTGCATGCATCCACTATGTCCCTCCACATCATCTGCATTTTCTTGAACACCCATGTTATATAAGTTCCTTGGTGCATTACGTAACACAACAAACTAATCTAAATTATGAGGATCTTGTGAGTAGAAGACTTGCTTAACTTAAGAGAAAAACACTTATGGCTCATGGGTTAACTGTTCCCCTGTATGAATAAATCGAGAGAAGTTCACATGTGTAAACTCAAAATCGTCTTTCTTCAAACCTTGACCACTTGTAACATAAGCTCAATTAAAACAAAACAATACAACCTCAAAATTCCAATAGTAATTCAACTCTATGATATCCGTTAAAATGCTATAATAGTCTACATTACCCTCACGGTCCTTAGCACTTGGTAACTTTTAGTCATGGAAGTAACCACAACACCAGAATTTTGGGTACAAGTATCTTATTCACGATATTGTGGGATGAACCTAAACCCATTGCATATGAACCCATTGTATCTTTTAGCAATTTTGTTTGGGCCCGGCCCAACCACCTAACATCCAAATTAGTGAATACCAAAAATTGATACTTAGTAGTTAGTGGTTTTGATAAGAAAAGAAATCTACTTTTTTTTTTTTGAACTGCACCATGTGTTATATTCAAATCAAAGGACCGCAAAAGTAACGAGAGAGCTACTAGTGCAAATTACACAAACCAAAGCTGTAAGGGTAGTAATCTTTGTAATCTGAGTTTAGCTAGTGCATCTGCTTTCTCATTGATCTCCCTTGGAACATAAACAATGCTGTAGTTTTGGAAGTGTTTCTTTAACCCTTCAATTTGCCTTAGGGTGTCTGTTAATCTCCACCGTCCCTTTTCAATTTCGTTGATCCAAGATGTGGCCAGTTTTGGATCTGATTCCACTACTAATCTATCTTTCATCATGTTTCTCCTTTGATTCATAATGCTTAGAGCCTCCAGTATTGCTTCCATTTCTAGGTCCTAGGTCTACTACTTCACTCACCTTCTTAGGATTGGCAAAGATGCATAGCGTCTTGCCCTCACTGTCTCGAAGGATGCCCCCAATAGCAGCTTTTTGTCTCCTTGCAATTACTGCTGCATCCACATTAAATTTCAAGCTGTCGAGTGCTGGAGCTTCCCAACGTGATTAGCTTTGGATCCTTGCCTGTCCCTTTTCAATTCCCACATTTGCTGGATCAACTATAACATCCAAGACTATGATTTTGCTCTACTGCCACTTCACCATAATCCATTATCCAACCCTCATTTTGACTATGTCATATGTCATGAAGACTTCCATCTCTTTCCCTCTAAAGATCTTGTCATTTCTTACTTGCCAAATCGTCCAAACCGTGGCGTAGAAGAATAACATCCACACTTCTCCTGATTTAACGTGTCCTAAATGTTCCTTCCACTAGATGAAGAACTGGAGTATCGTGCTTGGGACTGGCCACTGCAATTTTCAGTCCTTCAATATCAAAGTCCACACCTTCCACACATAATTACAGAGCAGAAACAAGTAGGGAGTTGTCTCAGTTTCACTTTTGCACAGAGGACATGTGGCTTCTTGACTGCTCAATATATTCCTCTCAACTAGCATGTTTCTCGTTGGCAATTTTCCATGAAGTAATTGCCAAACGAAAACTCCAACTTTAGGTGGTGACCAAAATTGCCAAGTAGCTGCTATTATCTCATAATTTTGAGATGACATGTACCTTCCTTAATTAACGTAGGATATCACCTAATATTGCCCCGATCGTTCATGAACCCAGATGAGTCTATCTTTTTCTTCAGCACATAGAACTTTCTTCTCGAGTGTTACCAAGAAATTAAGCATATTCTTTTCCCAATTGAACACAGGTCTTCTCAGCTTTACGTCCCATTTCCATAGACCATTATTCCAAAAACCGAACTCTTTAACCTTCCCATCTTTGTTGGTCGCTAGCGCAAAGATTCTTGGATACTTGAGTTTTAGTATTACTCCATCTATCCAGTGTTCATGCCAAAAAGACATCCTTCCCCCATCACCAATAATGGACATGAATCCCGACTTGGTAATAGCGCCGCCATTGTTGTCCTTCGCCCAATCCTCTGTTATTGCTTTCCATATGTTTAAGAATTTGTTCCTTCTGTTGGTTGCAGGCCTCATTTCATCCTCTTCACCTCCGTACTTGGTGGTAATTAGCTGTCTCCATGTAGCTGTGGGTTCATTGCCATACCTCCAAATCCACTTATTAACATCGCTTTATTCTTTCTTTTCAGGTCTTCAATTCCAAGCCCTCCTTCCTGTTTTGGCTTTGTTAAGGTTTGCCATCCAACTGGGATCATTTTCCTTGCTTCTTCTTCATTTCCCCAGAAAAAAATTCTTTGCAATTTTTCCAGCTCTTTAATAACCCCTGTAAGAACAGAAAACAATGAAAAGTAATATATGGGTAAGCTATTCAAAACTGACTTTATAAAGTGTAACCCTCCCCGCTTTCGATAAGAATCTTGTTTTCCACAGGCTTAGTCTAGCTCTCACCCTCTCTATCACAGGTTCCCACATTTTTACTGAATGAGGATTGTCACCAATTGGTAGTCCTAGATATACAAAAGGAAAGGTTCCATAAGAACATCTAATTTCTATTCCTCATAACTTCACAACCTCCTCCTCCATATTGACTCCATACAACATGCTTTTTGCCATATTGATCTTTAACCCCGAGCACAGCTAGAAGCATCTCAACACCCTTTTTAAATTTTTTGGGCTCTCCATGTTTCCATCTCAAAATAATAGTGTGTCGTCAGCAAACTGTAAGTGGGATAGCCTCATTTATGAAGTGATCCCAGCGTCAGCTCCATGAAATAAGCCTAAGGAAGTTTCTTTGTTTATTTGCACATTAAGCCCTTCACTTGCTAAGTTGAATAAAAACGGAGAGATTGGGTCACCCTGCCGTAGTCCTCTCTCCATCCGAAATTGTTTTGAAGGTGATCCATTTATGAGAACCGACAGGTCCACCATACTGATGCATTCCATCATCCAATTCCTCCAATGCTGCCCAAACCCCATTTCCAGCATTACATTGTCCAAGTACTTCCAGTTTATCGAGTCATATGCCTTCTCAAAATCAATTTTCAGCACTAGGCCTTTCTTCTTTGTGACTTTCATGGTATGCACGACTTCATTGGCTATTAAGACACAATTTAATATTTGTTTGCCCTTGGTAAAGGCGAATTGTGATTCACCCATGACCTCCTTCATCACTTTCCTTAGCCTTACTGATAGTATTTTTGCCAGAATTTTGTATATACTGCTCACCAAAGTTATAGGTCTAAAGTCTCTTAGAGATTCTGGACATACCTTCTTGGGGATTAGAGCAATAAATGAGGAGTTTACTGCCCTTGGAAGTTTGCCACTCCCATAAAATTCCAGCAGAAAAGCCATGATGTCTTCCTTTAAAACTAGCCAATTTTCTTTGAAAAACCTGAAATTGAAACCATCCGGTCCTGGTGCTTTATCTCTATCACAGCTCCATATTGCCTCCTTGACCTCCTCCTCTGAGAACTCAACCTCCAAAGAGTTTGCTTTCCGGCTGCTCATCCTTCTTAAGCAACCTGCTAGTAACTTCAGAAATGGGCCCTCTTCTTTTGCAAAGTGTTTTCCAAAGAATTTGACAACTTCCTCCTTTATAATCGTAGGATTTTCCCTCTCTTCCCCATTTATTTTTATAGCTGTTAAGCTATTAGTCCGAGCTCTATTATTCATAACCATATGAAAATATTGTGAATTGCAATCTCCCATCCTTATCCAGTTACATCTTGCCTTTTGTCGTGCTGCTGATTCCTCCTTCTTCCTCAGTGCCCACAATTTTTCTTGGCATTGACACCATTGATGATACACCTTCTGGTTTTCTGGTTTCGACTCTCTTGATCTTTCCAGAGCTTCCAGTTCAATCTCTGCCCTTTTCATTTTTGTAGCTATGGTATTTTGGACACCCGTAAACTTAATCTTCAGTTGTTTCTTGGCCAATCTCAGTTTCTGCAATAGGTTAGGTTTTTCTTTTTTTTCCCCTGGTCCATGGCCTTCCATAATTCGCTAAACCAAGGCTTGAATTCCTTTTCCTTTAGCCACTAGTTGAAGAAACAAAAAGTTGTCGGTCCCCAATCCAACCTGCTCCACCCCAAGCACACAGCATCGTGATCAGAGAATGGCACATTAACCTTCCATTGTTGTATCTGTGCGAACCTACTCAGAAAATTAGCATCTATTAAGAATCTATCCAATCTGCCTTTAACAAGTTGTTCTTGATTATTCGACCAAGTATATTCGCCTTCTCTCATTGGGATATTCACCAGCTTTGCATTATCCACAAATTCCTTAAATTCCTTCATACCTCTGTCCAAACGAGCTGTCGGCAGGCCTTCTTCTACAGATAGGATTTCATTCCAGTCCCCACCAATTAGCCAGCATCCCCCAATTTGGTTCTTTATTAACAACAGGTCTTGCCAAAAGTAGCATCTTAAATTATCATCATTTGGGGCATATATTGTAGCAAACACGCACCTGATTTTTTGAGATACCAACTCCCCACTGATAAAGATCCCTCTTTGATTTGAAGACGTTGCTTGAGCTACAAAGAAACGTTTCTGCCATATGATCATCAACCCTCCTGATGCGCCATCCGAGTTGACCCATACAGCTTCAACCTTTTTGATACTCCACAATTTGGTCAAGCTCCTAATATCAAAGGAAGATAATTTTGTTTCCTACAACATTACCATGTCCGGTTGTTCAGCTCTCAGCAACCCATTCAGTGCTCATTTCTTGGTGTCGCTACCCAAACCTTTTACATTTAGTGACAGTATCTTCATTTTCCTTGTATAACGCAGGCCGCGATTCGCCGAATCTCTGTTATCCTTCTAGACTTCCCCTATCCTCTGCAGCTCGTTCATCTCCAATTTGATAATCTTCCTCTCCAACTCCTTCATTCTGCCATCTAAGGTGAGGCCCATCTCCTTAATTGTTCTCAGCACTTCCTCTGTTTCCCTTCTTGCCGCCGCATCCATCACCGTCGCTTCCTCATCCTCTGCCATCCTTGGTAGGCAAGTATGTTTCCCAGCCACATCCGCTTGTTCTATGTTTCTCATCTCTTCGTCTTTCTTCTTGTTTCTGTTTTTCACTGTTATCTTTTTCCTCTTTATGCTCTTCCTTTTCTTATTAGTTCTCTTCTTCTTCGACCTCAAGTCCTTCAGTTATAATTGATCTTCTTCGTCTGCAAATGCCACCCTCATCGCATCCATAGATTTTAAAACGTGGGCCTCACTCGAGTCTACTTGTTGGACCATAAGTGAACCAGATAGTTCATTCGGCCCATATTTTCCTTCTCCTGCCCTGTCTTCTCTAATTGATATGCTAAGAAGATGGGCTGATCCATCAGATCCGCTCTGATATCCTGTCTCGGCCTTATATCCATTCAAGATGATTGCTTCCCCTCTGTTAGGCCCTTCTATTTTGGACCTATCTTCAACTTCCTTCATGTCACGTTCAGCCGTATTGTATCCTTCCTCATTTGAAGCTTTGCGCTACTCTGTCACCTTGTTTGTCCCCGTACAGTCTATTTGTCCGCCCACCTCGAAACCAGATTCATCTGTCTTAGGAACTCGTGGCCTTGCCCCTAGCCTGTCACTTTTCTCAACTACTGAAGACTCCTTCTTTTCGTTCCTCCCTTCCTGGTAGTTGTCCGCCTCTTTCTGTTGCATTCCTCTCAAAAAACTACCAGCATCATACTCCTGGGCGTTCGCGTATAGAACCGGTAGCATATTGCAAACTAGTTCCTCTGACACGTAAATTTGGAAGATTTCCCCGTCAATCTTAATATTAATTGATCTTGGCAACTCGGATCTTGATGCTTGAGTCAAAATACGAGCAATGTCCAGTCTGTTTTTGCAAAGCGTATCTTCATCCACAGCTATATAACTTCCCCACAAGTTACCAATTAATTGGAAAAATCTTTTAGTGTAAGCATGTAAAGGCACCCCTTCCAGTCGAATCCATTGCATGCTTATGGGATCAACATCCTTTATCTTCCATGGTCTCACCGCATCAAACCACTCGCCAACCCAATCGTGCATCATTTCAAGGAAGAATTCCTTGTCATCGGCCATTTTGAATGTCAACAGCATCATACTGCCTCCCATTATTCTTAATTTGCAGTTGAATCTTTGCTCGTTAAACACCTCCTCCGCTAATATGTTACTACAATCTAGGAATTTGATAAATCCGACCAACGCATCATCTAGCCATGCTTTCTCCTCTTCGTCTGTTTGAAACTCTATGTTTGCCCAAGATGTATCCCGAATTTGCTCTCTTTCTGGCTGTGCGTATGGACAAATCACGCTTGTCGGTCTCCTTGCATTTTTCCCTGATTACCAGTAGTCTTTCTGTGCCGTCTTGTTCACTTCACTAGCTCCTATTCTGCTATTATTGAGTGCTTCCTTGTAGCTTTTTCCGTTCCACCCCCTAACACCAACCTCCTTCGGTCTGAAGGTACTGTTCACCTTTTCTTTTCCAGAGCTATCTCCTCCATTTTGCACCGTCTTTACTTCGTCGTTTCTCCCTTTGCTTTTTCCTTTAGCTTCGCTCACTCTTACCTTGAACTCCCCAATCCACATGTCGCTAAGCTCCATTCGGAGCCTGGTGATGTTCATAGGCTTTTTGAACCTTACGAACCCGAATCGTCTTCCTTTCTAATTCCTACGCCTTGGTACGTAGACGTCGACGACGATGTCCATCTTTTCAAATTCTTTCCACAGGTCCGCCACTGATAGTTCATCCGGGAAGTTAGTGAAGTAATAAGACAGCACGAAGCTGGATTCATACCATGACCTATTTCTATAGCTAAGACCACTTCTCGGGTCAACAATCCTCTGAAAAACGGAAGCTCTCTCTCTCACCCGCTCTCGCTCTCGCCCTCCTCTCTTGCTCTCTCCCCAATCCATGGATTGCCCCTTATGCTTTTGCTAGCTGCAGCAAATTAATGTCCTGGCAAGCCCTCTCTAATGTTCTTAGGAGGAGGTTTGTGCAGCCAAAAGCAATAGATGTCTACTTTTAAGTAGATTTCTATGATCACGTGATCTAAGTTTTCATATATAGTCATGTTATTGCACTCCGAAGCATAATTTGCACGTTATGTAAAGAAAAAAAAAAAAAGAAGAGAAGCATAATTTGCACACACATGATGCAATTAAGAACCTTAAAATTGTAAAGGGGGTGTGAACTGATCTTAACCTTCCAGAAAAAAAAAATTATTGTAAAGTTTACTTGTACTAATTGATTTTCGGAAGAAGGAAGGAATTTTGTGATTGGGATCCAAAAGAGCTAAGGCAGGGAAAAGGCCAGGTTATAGTCTGTCTGGATCCTGCTACAGAAACGAATTCGATTCCCATTATCACAGCCAAATAATGGTCACCAAAGCGCACCTTGTGGATATAGATTTTGCATCATCAGTTCTTTACATTTTAAAGATGTTCTCAATTTAATTAAGGTTTTTATAACTTTACCAAAACCTGGCATTTTTAAATGTTTAAGATGCTGGTTTATGAAACTAATATTAATTGATGATCACATTTAAGTACGACCTATTCGAGATCAAAATTGGTTTGTCCTACAAAAACCTAGTTGCAAACGATATTCTACTTCACAACCCCCTTGGAGAAATGTAGAATATTTAAAAAATTATTATTATTATTATTATTATTATTATTATTATTATATAGGACGCACTAGTTTATACTGTTTCTATAAAAGAAAAACATTAAGGATGTAATGCTATGTAAATATATTATTATATAATTGTCACCCATTTCAGGACAAAAAGTCTGTTAAAAAAGTATCACCAGTTAGGAGACAAAAGGAGTTACACTTGTTGCCATCATTTAAAATGAAATTCTTAGATCATATATATGCTTAATTTAGCTGTTTAATAACAGAAAATCTTGTACAATTTTTTGTTTATATGTGACATTAGAATTCAAAAAAATTCAAAGGAAAGTGCCTTAAAGTACAAAAAGAAACATTTTGAAAAGGATCCCAAAACACATATGATGCTAGTTACCTGAATTTAATAAGCAGTCGTTATGCTTTGGAATTGGAAAGCCACTTTGAGAGGTGTAACTTATGCACATCCACGTTCAGAAGGAATAAGGAAAAGGATAGCCCCAGCCATCTTATGCCAAGTCTGAAATCTTTCAACTTCAAACTCACATGTCTTGTTACTTCCATTATACACTGACACTTCTAGAAAAATTCAATTCGGGTGCTTAATTTTCGAGGGCTTAATACCGTTGGAAAAACTGTTGGAATTTAAACAAGTAAAATAACTAAAGAAGTATACTAAAGTGAACTCCGGTCAAAATCTTCTGATGGTAAACCCTTGGAAATGGTTCGGCAACATTTCTAATGGCTTAGCCATAGGAAATCCGGGGAACATTCTAAATATTTTTTCTGCCTAACTAAGCGCACCAAAATGAAAAAATTGTGTAATTCAATATTTCAGACAGTAAATTCATATCAGCTAATTGTTGTGAAACAAGGTTAAAACCTATTATTACCAGCTAGTGTACGGTGAAATTGTTAGTGTAGTATATGCAACTATCATCTCATAAGAAAGTGTATGCTTGTGATTGATTATCAAGTCTTTAAGTTAAACCTTTAGCTAACCGAAACAAATTTCTAAAAACAAGAATTTAAACAACCTAAAGTGAACTTCTAAAGATGTAAGACACTGCAACTATGACCTACACTAACTAGCTAGGATGATATAAGTGAACAAGTTGATTAATTAAACTAAAGCTATATATCTCCCTAGAGCTAGTTTCACTATGCTAACTTAATGGTTAAGCTAATGATCAGGGATTCAAATGCTAACTTTTAGTTATGGTCCAGGGATTCTAACTTCAAAGACTTTTTTCGAAAATAAGACTTTGGTCACTTTTAACTAACAATGAAATTTTCATTTTCATTCATTAATCTAGAGTAGATTAAGAACTAACCCTCTTATGAAACCTAATAGGTTAAATGAATAGTCTTCGTCCCCTCTAACCCATTGTGTTTTACCCATAGATCTACCCCAATTTCCTCTTCTTCAAGATTGGTATTGAGATTCAGATGGTTGTGTGAAATGAACCAAAAATCAAAGCACAAGGGTGATATGATCCTCACTCCAAGATCTTTTGCAAGCTCCGATTGATATTGCCAATTCACCAAATTTGATCCAAGAAATTGATAGAGAAAGAAAGCAAAGAAGCTAGAATCAGAGTATGGGATGACAAAAGGATTGAAGAAGTGAAATTAAAAGAACAATATTGAAGAATTGCACTAAAAAATTCATCTTAGTTTCATTCAGGAAAGATGTGGGATATGTGGATAAATTGTCTCATTAATTCATATTGAATTAACCGGGAAAAATATCTGTATAATACATGAAGAATGCGTCCCTTAAAAAGAACATGGTAGGATACACTAAACACACTCCTAAAGGTGAAAGACTTAAATCACCTAGGAAAACTAGTACTGTTTTAGCATACTTGTGGCACAACTTTGCATGTTGAGTCCCATAGAGTTGTGAGAGCTGCTTTTAAGAACAACTCCTGTTAGAGTTGTGCAATTGTAGGGACAACTAAAATAACCCTAAGTTAGTAGCAGAATAAGTATTGTGCATAATTCATGACTTCCTCTATTTGTATAAGATGCTTTCGTAATTAAATAACCTTCTTAAAAACTGCTATCATGTCAAAAAAATTTAAAAAAAATTACAACTAATTATATATATTTAATGCATTTAAAGTATAATGAAAAATTAATTTAATTAGGTCACTTGAAAGAGATTTTTGATAAGTGATTATTAATAATTATTTTCACATATAGACATTATTTAATCAACTTATATTCATTAAAACCCTAAACTTTAAGAAAATCGAAAATCATTTTTAAGATTCTTTTTTTTTGTTGCAAAAAGCAGGTATTTTTTATTAATTTTTTAATCCAGATAAATAAAAAAAATTAAAAAAATTTGAAAAAAATATATTATACAACTTATTAGTAATTAGACAGTATCAGCTATCAAATGAAATTGATTTCAAATAAAAAAAATAGAAATTGAAAATAAGCAATAATAAGTGTTTATTGGTTTAGTTCCATCCAAGAAGGCCTAAAACCGAAAGTTAATGTGCATATAGTGGGGATATAAATGGGGATGGTAAACGGGTGGCCAAAATCAACTATCTGTAGATATTCATTCATGACGGACAAGTAAAGAGGCAAAAATATCCACAACGAGACAGATTAAGTAACAAAGTATACCTGTCTAACAAGTATGGATGAATGACATATTTAAAGTATCCATGGTGGATTTAACCATCATATTGGTGAAGTTAAAATATTATATATATATATATATATATATATATATATATATATTTATATATATATTATGGGTTTAACTAGTTTTAGAAACCAGATTAGTTCAAAAAGAAGCAAAAATGGTCCAAGGAGAGATTATTGTTTCGCATAGGGGCCATGTGGCTAAAATTGAAAGTAGACCTCCATTTGCATTGTAATTACATGGATTGCCACCATTTGCTTTTTGTTTCTCTATCACTCTCCACTAGCTTGGACCGTGCGAAGTGAAAGAGGGGAGATGAAACAGGTGATGCATAATCTCCGGCGGAAATGGTGTAATCCTCAAATCACGACGCAGATTGGTCTACTGTGAGAAATTTCTCCAGTTATCACGAGAAACAGAAGGCAAAATGTTTTTTATGGTGGTTTTCTAAGCAAGTATGGATTATCTGCGGATAATAGGTGCAGGTGACAAATTCCACTCATTGGCGGATTCTCATGAAATGGCAGGTATAAAAAAATCTGCAGACACAGATAATATATAAGAGATACTTTTGCCTAAGCTACCCATTTGTTATCCTTTAATATAAAGGCCGTTAAAAGAACTTGAATTCTTGAACTTTGTCATCCCTAGATATAAAGGTCCGTCGAAAAACTTGAAGTCTTGAAACTTGGACCATCTTTCTCCAATATTTCTGTTGTCAGGGCTCTTCTTTGGTTGTCAGGGCACAACTTTTTCTTATTTATGACCATAAAAGAATTTAGGCCATCTCTCTATAGTCATTTAACCGTTTGGGCCTCGATATCACTTCTTTCTTTTTTAATTTATTTTTCTTAATTACTCTCTCTATTTCACATTAATTGATTCTTTTATCTTATTTAAGTGAAGTTTGACCTAAACATATTTATATTAATATGTATTGAAAAAAAATTCTTAAAAATAATATTTAAAAATTATAATCTTTAATGAATAAAATCATAAATTAATTGTTATAAATAGTAAAATGGTCAATTTTTGTGAAATTGAGGGAGTATTTGTTTTTTTTTTCTTCCTTTCCCCAACTGTTTCTTCTCTCTGAAAATATTTTTAATCATTTCAATTGAAGAAACTAATTAGTCAACAAAAAATTAAAACTGTAATATTTTCTTTTCCGCAAAATTAACATGTTTTTATAAGTGAACATCTAAATGCTAAAAAAAAAAAAGTAAAATGACCTAAACCCCCTTGAGGTATAAGCGAGCCTATACTTGTATCCTTATTGTTTCAAATACCTACATTTACCCCCTCCAAAACTAACTTTGTCATTCACAGCTATTAAAAAAAAAGGAAAAAAAATGCTTAATTTTTTCATCCTAGTCTTCTTTTTTAGAAATTTAGCCCCCAACTCATGCATCTAACAAGCTACTCACCCTATCTCTCATCACTGAGCCTTCTTCTATAAACCATCACTACATGCTCTTCCTCTCCTCAGTCTTCACCCGTTTAATGCAAAATGGTTTTTTTCTCCCTTCTCAAGCTCCGCTCTATCCTATCTTTTTCTAAACACCCCCTTCCCCCCGCGTAATTTCCTTTTTCTCTATTCCTTAAACGGTTAAACCTTAAATTAAACATATCTTCTCACCCCTTGGCCTTTGACGCTCTCATGTCTAATGCTCGTTGTGCCACCAAGAAGAGCCCTCAGCCTTCCTTATCATCCATGAAGAAATAGAAAGCCTCAAATTCAGTGTCACCAGCCGAAAACCTTGTTCCTGTAGTTTCTTCTAATCCCCTTTAGCCCACCAAAGATTCAGTGAAGCCCATCTCGAAAGGGGCCCCAAATGATCTAATGACAGCGAATTGTGTGGAGAAGCGCATCCCCAAGAGTGTGGCTTTGGTCTAACGCAAGGAATAGGAGGATACGACTGGCGTGGTGGAGTAGGGAGAGTAAGAGTCGCTGCTAGAGGGAGGAGGGGCGAGGTGTTTCGGTTGACAACTGGGAAGGATTGTGGGGATTGTGAATTGCTAGTGATTTGGCACGATGGAGTGATTTAGGGTTGATGATTGCGAGATAAGTTTGACTTTGGGGATAAAATGAGGTTAGGGAGAGACGGAGGGATGGAGGGGACGAGATGCAAAGTTTGGAGGGCAAAGTTATCGGGTGAAGAAGTTTACGAGGATAAAATGAAGTTTCCTTTTTTGCCTTAACGGTCATTAAAGGAGTTAGCCTTGGAGAGAGTTAAATGTAGGTATACTAACTTTTGAGGTGGGCTAAGTATAGGTATTTAAAATAAGGACACAAGTATATGTTCGGCTAAACCTCAAAATGATCTAAATAATTTTTCATAAAAAATGAGTAAATTTCATGAATGATTCATAACCTTTAATCATTATTATTTTTAGTCCATAACCTATTGGATGTTCTGTTTTAGTCCTAAACCTATTAAAAATATTTTATTTTAGTCATAAAACTATTGGAAACATTTCATTTTGGTCCCAATTTATTTAATTATGTTAACTCAAAATATTTGTTTGATAACAGTTTTTAAATCACAATTTAAACTATCCGATAACTGTCTTACAATAAATTTAATCTATATAATAATTTTTTTAATGTTAATGAAGAATTTAAATCATTTTTTTCTCTCTGTAAATTGAACTTATTTTATTAAGGAAGAAAAAACTACTAATTTAAATTATCTATTTACTGTCAAAAAATATTAAACTGTTTAAATTTATTGGAAGACAATTACTAAATATTTAAATTAAAATTTTAAAACTTTCTGTTAAACAATTATTCTAAGTTAATAAATTTCATTTGGTAATGGACCAAAATGAAATAAATTTAATAGATTTATGACCAAAACAGAAGATTCAATATGTTAGGGACTAAAATGAAATGATAATTAAAGGTTAGGGACCATTTGTACAATTTACTAAAAAAAATTATATGTCAATACTAAAAGAGAACATGTTATTTTATTCATCTTAAATATTCTTATAAGAGAAATAAAATTTTTTAAAGATAACATTGTAAATGCTTAGGTAAGGATATCTAAATGCTAAGAATCAACATGTCGCAACATGGACATCATAAGCATCTAAATATTTTTTACAAAGTGATATATAGATGGTCTTTTGTATTAAAAAATTTGTATCTGTAGCATTTTTAATTAAAAAATAAAAATAAAATAAGCATAAAAAAAGAAACTAGATGGAGGTGAATGGACTCGGTTCTCCTTTTTATTGCAATTTTGGTATCACATGATAATATAACCTTGAACTAGGTGGCCCAAAGCATTAGAAGTGGAAGTTTGGAAATAGGGAGCTGTAATGAGGAAGCATCACATTTTAAAATTTAAGTAAAGGTGTTATAAAAATTAGAGTAGGAATAGCAATTAGGTGCAAGAGTGGTATCCATAGTACTATAAGGACTATGTCACTAGTGGCATAGACAATGAGGGGCAGGGGAGTGCTATAGCAACCCCAAACTTTTTGGGAAAAATACTTTTATGTCATATTTGTAAAAGGGAAAATATTAAAAACGATATCATAATATATTGAGCTACATAGGTCATGAAACTAAAGCAAAATAGTTAAACTTTAGTGTGTCTAACCAAGAAGAGACACAAATTTCACAAAGCGCATGTAGACATGAAACCAAAATTAATTAAAAATTGTAGAAATACCAATTATCATAAAAATTGTAAAGAAACTAATGTTAGAAACTAATCTAATTTTTAAGGGTTGTTATCAATTGCTAAATTGTTTCAAGTTTTAGCAACTATTAGAAAGTCAAGTTTTTATGTTCTTGCTAATAGATTAATCATCTTCTATTGACTCTTCCTTGATTACCACAACTAAACATGCTTTCTCAAACTATAAGGTTGTGAAAACCAAATTGCATAATAGAATGAATGATAACTTTCTAGATAATAGTTTAGTTTTGTATATTAAGAAAGATATTATAGAGACATTTAATTTAGAATCGGTGCTTGATGATTTTAGAAATCTAAAAGAGCTTATTATTATATGTTTTGTGAACTTTATTTTTATTATATTTTATAATATTATATTGGATATGATCTATTATTTAGTATAATAGTTTTATTTATTTAGACTTTGAACATATCTTGCACCCCTAACTCTAGAATTTTGGCTGTGCCACTGTATGTCATGTAGGCCTTGAAGCAAACAAAGTATTTAGAATGCTCATCTTTAGCTTGTCAATAGACAGGAGAAGAAGGGTCACTGGGAGAAGCTTAATCCTGTTTTATCAAAGTTAACATTGATGGGCAACGAGATGAGCACATGAAAGCAATAAAATAATAATTGTTGTACGTGATTGTTTAGGAAACCTTTTTAGTCCATACGGTAGCTCTTTGGTCTGTGGTATGCTCATATGACAGAAATGTGTGCTGAAGGAAAGGATTCAAACAGATTACATTGATGAGGTTTGAGTGGGTCTTGCAGGAATCAGATTTTACATTTCTGGTAAAAATTCTTAAAGGCCAAATTAGTTGCTGGCAAGTTTAGTCCGTAATGACTAATATTTTTCAGCTCAAGAAGCGTTTTAAAGATTGTCAGTTTGCACATATTCTTGTAAGGCTAATGGTTGTGCTACCTCATAACCACTACTTGTAAAAGAGAGACGACGCCTTTAGCTTGGACAAATCATCCCTCATTCTCTCTTGCTTCTTTGCTGTTTGTTGATTCTGTGTAGAGCCCCTTGATTTGTGCAATGACAACTTCTTATTTGATTGGCAAAAAAAAAATATTCTTTTAAGGGAAACCAAAATTTTTCAAAAATAACATTTTAAATGTTTAAGTAAAGAAATTACAGAAACATAGAAGTAGTAATATTATGAGCAAGAGAAGCCTTAGATATTAGGATTACAACCACCAAGTAACGCTGCATAGAGTTTACCAGGTTTACCATATTATTTATGGAGCTCATACTGGCAGCATTGGCAGGAAGAGTACCAGATAGCGTCTATATAGCCTAAGAACAATATGTGAGGATCGTTACATAGGTGATGCTATTGGCCAATGAAAATAACAGAGCTTCATGGATTGCCCGTAGTTCAGCCTCCAGGGTAAATTCACACTGAGGAATGAGAATGCCTTTATGTTATCTGGGTGGAGTATCCAAGCCTAATCATACCCAAGCAGCTACACTAAGGTCATTGGATCTACACCAAGCTCCATCAGTAATGAAGATCTTTGGTTTAGCAGGAGCATACTAGTTTGTGGAGTGACCCCAAGAATGACATAAAGTAGTAGGGGAATTATAAGGGAAAGGGGAATATCCTTATTGGAAGTCTCTGGCAAAAGAGAGCTAAAGAAGTAGATCATCCCATCTAGTAGTTAGTAAAGGAACATGGAATGAGGTATTTTGAAAAATGCATTCATTCCTACTAATCTAGATAGTCCAAATAGTGGACATAAGAAAGTGAATCTAGTCAGGCGGGAATCATTTTTTATAATACGATAGATCTGCGAGCCAAGACCTAAAAGATGACGAATGTGAAGGGGGAGTGCAGAAATAACCTCATAAATCCATTGAACCAGGGCAGTCCTAGAAAAGATGATCATTGATTTTGAAGCAGCATGACAACAGGTGTAGAAGGGGTTCATCCAACCACCATGTGAAGCCAAATTTTCCCATGTTAGTCGCACTCACTATAAACATTTCTACAAAAAGGATTAAAATTTTTGTGGAATATAAGATGCTTGAATAAACTTGAAGATAGCCGAGAATTTTGTGTGAGGAGCACAACTAACAGAGTTTCCTACGGGATTTAGAAAAGTAGCCAACTTCTTTTGGATCTCCGAATTATATGCTTGTGTAACAATAAAGGCTTCTGAAGCATTTCCTACCCAAGATATAGTATCACGATTGTCCATCACTGTTGGGGGAGGAATCGTTAAGATCAAATTTACTATTTATGGAAGAAAGAGGGCATTTAGAATTGAAATCATCCAATAGCACTCTTCCAAGTTGTAAAGGTCATCTCCTGAAAAGGTAACTACGTAACTTGGTTAAATTCTTAGAAGCCACGCATCCTCCCAAACCCAAATTGTTCTTCCATCATTTATAATCCAGAGCAGATGATCTTTAAAAAGGACTCATCCATACAAAATACTTCTCCATATGGTTGACTTATTTCCTATAGCCTTGGCTAACTAGACAGAATGCAACTTCTCATATTTAGCAATAAGCACTAAGTAAACGAGAGTGCTACTATCACCATTTAAAATGTGCCAAAAGATCTACTCAAGCAGAATTCGATTAAAGGGTTAGAGATCTTTAATCCTAAGCCCACCAAGATTTTAGGGAGTTAAAAGAGACCTTAGTGTTGGAGATGGCTGCCATAGTTTATCCTAAATACCAAACCACCAAAATTGGATGAATTGTTTGAATTACTGGGACCTTAAAAAAAGACATAACATATATAGGGATGTATGAAAATGTAGAATGAATAAGGGTAAGTTGACCCACATGATTTAGTAATTTTCCTTTCCGTCCAGCTAGATGCTTTTGAATCCAATCTACAAGAAATTGATAAGAGTTGCACCGTGATAAATTTAGATAAAATGGTAGTCCCAGATAGGAAGGTATGACATTGATGCTCTGAAATGGTAACACTTGGATGATATCATTCTTAATAGAGCTTGTTCTAGTGTGATTAAATAGCCAACTGCAATTTCAAAATCTAGAAGGGTCTGACAAATAAAAAGATGCTTGATTTTCGGACCATCCCTACTTGCACAAAGGCCACTGACAATAACTTGACATTGGAGTTTTCCAAGCCTACTAGAGAAAGCTTTAGTATAAAGAATAAAGATATAAAGGGATAATGGATCCCCTTGGGAAATACCAGTGAAGGGAGAAAACCAATCAATGGTACAGCCATTAACCAAAACAATGTAGGTTACCGTCGTCACACATTGCATAATGAGATGGATCCATCTTTCCAAAAAGCGCATGCCATGGAGAACCTTCTCAATGAACGACCACTAAAGACTATCATAAGCTTTTGTAATTTGGTTACCCAGGTGGCAGCAAAATGAGAAGTACAGGAAGGAGCAAACAAAAGCTCATGTGCCGCAATAATGTTATCATGAATGTTTCATCCTGAGATAACGACATTCTGGAATGGGGACACCAACAAATGTAAGACCAGTTTCAACCAATTAACCATAGCTTCTTTGTAAAAGGTATTGCATAAGCTAATAGGCCATAAATCATCCACCTTACAAATTTCATTAGATTGCGGGATTAAGTGTAATAAAGGTACAATTTACTTGTTTCAAAAGGAACCCACCATTTAGACAAGATAGAGCAGCAGTGGTTACCGCATCATCCAAAATTCCCTAGAACCATTTGAAACAATTGGTTGTAGTCCATCCATCCCTACAGCCTTAAAGTTGCCTTGGTCTTTTGTATCAAAGGATTTGTACCTGTAGCACTTTTCATTTAAAAACAAAAAGAACAAAAAAAAAAACAAAGCTAGATGAGGTTATGGGTGAGCATGGGTTGGATTGGTTCAAATTTCTGGTGGAATCGAACCAACTTAAAATAGTCATAGTTGAAAAAATATTCAACCCAACCTAAGAATCAAGAACCAAACAGAATCAGAACCATGAGTTTAGGTTTTCTAGTTCTAGTTGTCAAGTTTTTTTCAGTACATGAGATAAGTTGAAATCCTCTGCTCTTTGAAGCTGCAGCCACACGTTGCACGGTGCCGTCAGACTGATCTAAGCAGCACACCGTCACACACCAAAATGTGCGTGAATGAACTTGTACATCCTACGTGCTCCTTTCTGCTAGGATTTGGCATCACATGATAATAGAGCATTGAATCAGGTGATCCAAAGCGTTAGAGAGTGGGAGCTGCAGCAAGAAAAAGTAATAGCAGGAGCGTCACTCAAAGTAGAAGTATTATGCCGCCTAGACCTTAAAGCAAACGAAGTATTAAATTCACAAGCACTAGCTCGATGTATCTGTATGAAGGCCGCCCACAAGTGCAGTATACACTCTATCTCCAGGCTCATGGCCTGAACTTTTCATCTCACTGTATAATCTGAAAGCTTCATCTGATCTCCCAACCCTGGAAAACCCCGAAATGATTGCAGTATATGAGACTGCATTTGGAGCTACACCCCTTGCTTCCATCTCATTAAACAACTCCATTGCTTTGTCCACATTACCCGTAACACATTCCCAGTGCACAAGGGATGTGTATGTATATACATCCGGTTCCAGTCCTTTCGCCAGCATTTCATCTCTTACCCTGTAGGCTTCTTTCATCTTCCCTTTCTTACTATACCCATCAATCAGTGTATTGAACACAAAATGATTAGGGTTCTCTCCCCTCCCCTCCATATCACGAATTAACCTCTCGGCCTCCACAAAGTTCCCCTCTTTGCAGTGAATTTTGATCAGAGTGGCGAAGTTCACAACGTTGGGGGTCACTCCCCTTTCTACCATCATCAACAACCATCTCTTTGCTTCTTCATGCCGATTCCGTTTAAGCATTGAACTTGCAATTGTGTTGTAAGTGAACGCATCACTCTGGAATCCTTTCTTCTCCATCACACCCAGCAATCTCAATACTTCATCCATCATCCCCTTTTTGGAATACCCATTAATAAGTGTATTAAGGATCACCATATTCACATCAATTCCTTTACTTTGCATATCCTTAACCAAGCTTTCAGCCGTTTCCAACTGCCCAGTCCTGCAAAGACCATTGATTAGGGCCCCATAAACATGAGCATTCGGGACAAGCCCACTCTCAGTCATCTCATCAAACAACAAAACTGCCTTCTTGACATCTCCTCCTCTACAATTCCAATTTATAATTGAAGTATACACTTGAACATCCATTTCTATCCTTCTCTCACGCATTTCATCGAACAGCTTGTTGGCTTCCTCAATCCTCCCAGAACTGCCGTAGTACTCTACCAAAACCGTGTAAGTTGCAGCATCATGGCCTACGTTCTCCTTCTTCATACGGTTCACGACCTCATTAACACCCCCAGAATCTTTTCGCTTAGCGTACGCATTCAAAATCGTATTGTAAATGACAACATTCGGTTGAATTCCTCTGTCATTCATCTCATTCATGAATTCTACAGCCTTGCCGATTTCCCCTGTCTTGCACAACATTTCAACCACAACCGCCAAGGAATAAACAGTAACCTTCACACCATTCTCAACCATTGTCCGAAAAATCGCTAAACAGAGCTCCGTACTCCCACTGTTTTTCAGTGCAAGCAAATAAACCATGCAAGACCTTTCAGCAATCTTCATCCCAGTTCCCTTCATATACTCGAACACCTCATTAGCTTCTTTCAACAGTTTATTGTCAGCGTAGACTCTAAACAGGATATCACAGAATTTCTCGGCAAATCTAACCTCATTAGAGCCGTTCGAAGTAGTAGAAGCCAAATTCGGAAATGGGCATCGGGAATTATGATCGAGGAAGACACGAGCAACCTCCTTCTCCATCCGCGTGAAGTTCCGAACATTGTACAAATTGCGAATGAGGCTCATCTGGATCTGGAAATCGGGATTGTGGGAAGCGAGTGAGTAGGTTCTCCGGAGAGATTTGAAGAGCCGGAAACCAGAACTAGGGCTCGACAAGAAATGGATAGTTGTTTTCATGGATTTAAGGCCTGACATGATCTTAAAAACCTCGATCTCGAAGCCGCTACCGTCAAAGTTCAAATAGATTTGCGAGAAATCTTATCAGTTCACCCATGCAGGTGCAGCTCACTATCGGACTCGAGTTTTCTTTTACTTAAGGCAAAAACAAGGTTAATTACAATTTGCCCCCTAAGATTTAGGTAAAATTACACTTTACCTCTCATATTTTAGAAATATATACTTTGCCCCTACTTTTTTAATACAGTTCGAGAGAAACTTTTGAAATCTTGATTTAAATATTACGGTAGCTATTTTCCAATAATTTCAATCTATATAGTATTTTTTTTACAGTTAATGAACATTAAAAATTATCATTTTTTTTCTTTTTGTTCTTTCTGTAAATATAAAACTATATATTTTAAATATTAATTAACTATAAAAAAATACCATACATATTGAAATACTTAAAGATGAGTATCCTATAGTATAAATTAAGATTTCAAAAGTTCCTGTCATACTGTATTAAAAAGGAATGGGCCAAAGTGTTTATTTTTAAACAAGAGGGGGCAAAGTATAATTTCACCTAAACCTTAGGAAAAAAATTGTAATTGTCCAAAAAAATTAATATTTTGTACAATGGCAGTTCTAACATACACTCAACGGGCTAATACATTGCACTTTCACATTATTTACAAAAATACTACCAAACTTAAACAACACATCCTACTAACATGACAAACACTTCTTACTACATGAAACAGTATATAAAAGAACAATGCTATTGAATGAATGAAATATTACTTTTTATTAAACGGGATAACACCATTTACAAACAGCAATGAACAACATATTTGTATAAATGAAACAATACTTCTATTAAACATAACAACATTATTTATGAATAACACATCTTATGAAATGAATAACATAGCACAGAACAACACATTTGTATGAATGAAATAATACTTATACTAAATGCCACCACACTTAAACAACATATCCTACTAACACAAACAATACTTCTTACTAAATGAAATAGTATATAAAAGAATAGCATTATTCAATGAATGGAATATTACTTCTTACTAAATGGGACAACACTATTTACGAATAGCAATGAAAACATATTTGTATAAATAGAACAATACTTCTACTAAACATAGCAATATTTACGAACAACACATCTCATGAAATGAATAACATAGCACAAAACAACACATTTATATAAATAAAAAAACACTTCTTACAGAACAGAACAACATTATTTATGAACATCACATCTTACGAAGCGAACAACCTATTACAGAACAGCATAATTGCATAAGTAGAATATTACATATTATTGAATGGAACAATACTATTTTCTCACAGCACATCTTATGAAATGAACAATGTATTATAAAGCAGCACATTTATATGAAATAAACGACACTTCTTATTGAACGAAATAACATAGACACTACCAGAGGCAGTGACACCAATTCTTCATCCAATAGGGCACAGACACCACCAAAGGTCAGGACAAATAATGAAGCATATTGTTGAACAACACATTTGTATGAATGGAACAATACTTCTTATTGAATGGAATAGCACAGACGTTACTAAAGTCAAAGATGCTAGTTCCTCCTCTAATGGGGCACAGACAACGCCGGAGAACAAACAACGTAGGGAGGTTGGCGGAGGATGTCAAGGTTCTCTACAGCTTCACCTTTCTTTTCATCATCGTTGGAATCATGTTTAATTGAAATAGATCCATCGGAGAACAACATCCTCTCATCTTTGATGACAATGATGAAAAATTTGAGTCTTGAGATTTGGAGAGAACAAATCAAAAAAGATGAGAAGTAGGATAAAGATCTGAGAAAGATTCAACTCTAGATAAGGAAGAAGTAAGGAAAACAACTGAAGAAGCAAAAAGCAAATAGAAGAACTTGAGAAGGATGAAGTGAGTGGCAGAAATCATAAATAACCTAAAGTAGGGGTACTCCATGTGGCCTAGGTGTATTTTAGCCTCAATTAATGTATACTCATGAAAAATGAGACACCTTTTTAAGGCTCCAATGCATCAGCATTATTTTTTTAACCTAAAATCCCTTTCGCCCCTTAAACTTTTCAACTTAGACTTTTTACCCTCTGAACTTTGACTCAGGTTCACTTGCCCCTCAAACTTTAGAAATTGATACTTTTGCCTCTCAGTCCACTTAAATGACTGTTTAGGTTATATGATGACCAAAATAAAGATAATGGAAGACAGAGAACTAACTGGACATTTTTCCATCATAAGCTTCTAGTCATGTGAAACAAGTTGGGTACTAAAATTAAATGAATCTCATTTCAGTGCAGAATGTTGGTTGAATTATGTAAATTATGCAGGGGTGGTGGTTCCCTTAATTATTCGAATTGAGAAGATCAAAGTAGATAATTGAAATGTTGTAACAGTCAAGTTAAATGGTTAGTTAGTCATTCATCTTCTATTTTATCTTCATTTCAGTCCTCATATAACTTAAACAACCATTTAAGTGAGCCGAGAGGATAAAATGTACTAATTTTCAAAGTTTGAGGGCCAAGTGAACTCGAGTCAAAGTTCAAGAGGTAAATTGTTTGATTTGGAAAAGTTTAGAAGGTGAAACGCCATTAGGCCTTTTTTTATACTTATAATCTTTACAAGTACTAAAATTACAAGAGTTAGAACGGCCTATAGAAAAACTAGAGAGTAAAGTGTCTACTACACAAAACCTTGAAGGACTCTGGTCACAATTTGTCCCCTTCTGAATATATGATATTTTGGAGTATAACGCCACTCGAACTTGGGTCTTCTACATGAGATGTCATCTTACATTGTCAGCTGAGTTGGGAATGCGGGACAATACATTAGCGTTAATTGGTATTACCTCTAGCCAAGTTCTATGTTTAATTTTTGTTTTTTTTACTTAAGTTTGATTTAAATTTATTTATATAATTACTTCCTAAATTTTTTTTAAAAGTTATATTTAGAAACTGCATGACTTATACTTTTTTAATATGATTTTTCAAAAAAATTATCAAATAATATTATAAATAAATTTAAATCAAATTTAAGTGAGCAAAAATGAATGAGCATGTCAAATTGGGTAAGTTTTTCACCAAAACTGACCTAACTTGAAATAATTATGGTTCCAAAGATAATCAAACTCAACATGAGAATCGAGAGAGGAAAAGAACCAAATCCATGACTCAATATTTTAGTTCTGCTTCCTAGTTATGGTTCTCGGTTCTTTTCGGTGTGTGTCATATACTTAGAACAATTATAAAATCCAATAAAGTGTCATTGAAAACAACAATTGAATAGTTGAAATAATTGAATCCATCAATTTTCACCTTATTAAGAATTATTATTTAGTATAATTCATAACTACTTCCAAGCATAAATGCACATGTAATTCGGACGGTAGAAGCTAGTTTGCTAAGTCAACAATAGCATTATGTTAAACAAATCTGTGTTAAAACTTATAGACAAAAATGCCCTCATAATATAATTTTCAATAAATAAATATATGAGTAAATATTTAATATATTATCTTTTAACATATTTAAATATATTTCTTTGTTCTTATTTTATTTTGGGTTTATTTCATATGAAAACAGACCAACCAAAAAATAATGATTTTTTTAGTAGTAGAACGAACCTATGAACCAATAAAAGTGGTTTGGGTCATGTTTGTTTTTTTACGTAAACCAAGCCCACCCCTGTAATATTATAATAGTCAAACTATAAATATGTATCCTAAACCTGTGCAACTCGGACAAGTCATAACCCACTACTCATCAAGGCTTTCAATGTTGTTGCAACTAGCTTAGTGTTCCGCACCATGTACCTTAATTGTTTACCCAAATATATTTAAAATAAAAAACATCAAATATGTATCCTTTTGTACATTTTTATATATATTATAATTATTTCCTTATAATTTTTCTAAAATAAACAAAACATATATGAAAGGCATTATTTTTTATACGAAAACAAAAAAATGGAGTATACATAATAAAATGAATATTTCTTTAGAAGCAAATGATGAAAAGTCAAGGAAGTTATAGTACGTACTATCTTCATTAGCAAGAGAATTGTAAGGGATGAATTAGTTTTAAGATGATGTGTTATACTAATTCTAAATCATAAAATATTAATACCAAAAATATTAATTTGAAAAATTGTTTGAAAACTAAATCTACTTAAAGCAAAACCTTCTAGAATGATCTTTAAATTCATAAGTCCCTAATATTGCATATTTTGTATTAAAAAGTGAGAAAAAAGTATTTAGAAGAAAATAATTGATCAACATAATAGTAGAGTGTATAAAAAATATTTTTTCCCCAATAAGTCAACCAAAGTAGTTTTAAAAAAATAAGCAAAATATAAATTATTAAATAATTAAAATTTTTTAAAATTATTGTATATAATTTTTTTGAATTATCATTTTATAATTTATTTAATTAGTTAATTGTGTATTTAACAATTTTGTAAAATTTATGATGCCCTTCCACATCTTCGTCGTGAAACATGGTGAGCTTGGAGCAGAAACTTCCAGTGACGAAACGCTTGGATGAAGGGCCTTGCTGGAAGAGACTGCCTGAAACACTCAGAAAACAAGGGTTAGGAGGTCCCCGGAATGTTTTTCCGTAAGAGGAGCCTTCGACACCCAAGTAAATGTTTGGAAATGGAGAATAAGTAAGGAGTGGAAAGATTTTTTCCTTGGAGTCGAACCTTCCTACCTGGGGCGTCTCCCAAGTATTTATATGGAGGTGTACAGGAGAAGTGCGTTTGCCACAGTCGGCCCAAATCGTGACACCTGTTCGGTCGAATATGGTCCGTACCTTCGGGAGTAGGGGCCTCCAACTGACCACAGGCAGTCTGGTCAGAAGCCTAGGCCGTACAAGGGCTGCGTGTCAGAGCATGTTCAAGGGTAGCATGTCGGGGACTGTACGAGGTCGGCGTGTCAAGGGCTCCTTTTTGTCGTATGTCCACGTGGCCTTTTTGGGGGGCCGAACTCCTTCGGAGTATAGAGCTCCTTCGGGGAGGTGAGCTCCTTTGGAGGGAGGTCCCTTGAGGCACCTTCAGTTGGGCTCTCCCGAGGTCAGGCTCGGGTACCTGATGATGGCACTTCGTGAGCGCGCTCTGAAGATGGCCCAAAGAGTATCTGAAGGTGGTTTTGGGCATGTGAGGTCGGCGGGAGGTCACCCTCAGGAAGGGTGATGACCCCTTCTGTCCGAAGTTGGTCCCATGGGTTTTCTGAGTGTAGCGCCTATCCGACTTGTCCGAAGGTGCTGAGGCCCTCTCTTTGCCGGGGTTTTGTCTTGTCTGTTTCGATCGGAGGCGGTGCGCTGGCCAAGGGTGGTGCGCACATGCGAAGTCCTTCAGGGGCGATAGCCCTTCGGCTATCACATGACCCCCATCGAAAAATTGAAGATGTTTCTTCGGTTTGGGGAGTTTTGGGAGCCTTTTTCTGGCAAGCGATGCTTGGTCTTGTTGCCATCCGATGAACTTCCATCCGAAGTCTCATTCTTCCCAAGAGGGAGCTCCGGCGAACTAAGGTGTTCTACCGAGGTAATTCCTCTGGTGTTTGAGTGGTGTCCCTGGCTCTTCCACCGAGGTCATCGTCTGAGGCACGTACTTCCACTAGCCTTTCTGTCAGTGAATCGTTTCGTCTTCCCATACAGATGGGTGCGTCACTTCGGATAAGGTTATGTAGGTGTAGGTCTACCAGTTGTCAAGGTCGTGCCCTCATTTCCCCTGTTAGTTTACACGTGGTTGCTGATGGGTGGCGAACGGTTTCATCGGTTACATCAATTGCGTCTTTTTGCCTTCGAGGAGCAATAATGACGACGTTTTGCCTGCCCCATTCGGCCTCTATAAACCCTTCTTGCCTCAAACCTTCACACTCTTTTCCTTTGCTTTCGTTTGCTCTAAAACTCTCTCTTGTCTTTTTTCTCATTCCGGCGGCGGTTCTAATAGCGGAGCGATTTCCGGAAACCCTTCACGACGACGTCCAGGAATCCAGATTTCGGCAAAACTTTCGGTGGGTCTTTCTTTCCAAAGTTCTTCCTTCCTTCCGAAGTCGTTTGTTCCTTAGTTTTGTTTTTTCGGAGTCCTTTGGTTCTCTTTCTTTAGTTTTCCTGAGGTTACCTCTCTTCTCTTTGAGAAATGTCGAACCCTGCTCCACTGATGACTGTCCGTCCCATTCCCGAGAGCTTTTTCCCCCTTGAGCTGCACTACTTCGGAGAAAATGACGAAGTGGGTAGCAAAATTCTATCTCCCTACTTATGTCGTCCCGAGGTTACCTATCTCGAGCATGTATGGTTACATGGCCAGTTCTGGTGAGATCACCGTTTACCGAGCCCAGCTGAAGGCCGGTTTTCGGTATCCCCCCGGTGAATGGTGTGTGAGTTCTGCAAGTTTCACGGGATTGCCATGAACCAACTTCCTCCAAACTCTTACTCTTATTTCAACGCCTTTCTCCGCATGTGTGGGGTCTTTAAGATAAAACCCCATTTTCTTTTCTTCATGCAATACTATAAGCTCCACCCAGTCCCGAAAGGTGGCTTCTACTTCTTGCTTCCCCGAGGATCCGGGAGCAAGAAGTTCACTTTCACCTTCGGGACGAAGGATAGCTGGCGAGAGTGGCAGAAAAAGTTCTTCTTCCTGTTAGTTCCCAAAAGATGGAGCTACGTTCCGACCACCTGGGCTTTGGAGGTGTTGAAGACTGACATGGTTGACCCTCGGAAGCTGCTGACCTCAGGGTTGGCTGCAGAGTTTGACGAGTTTGAAAGACACATCTGGGCAGTTGCGGACTGGGACTCCGAGGTCCCTCCGTGCTCCTTATACCTCTTTCCCATTAAGTGGGACCTTATGTCCGAAGAGGTCTTTCGGGAACTGAGGGTAATCCACGAGCACAAGTTCAACTTGAACCTGCCTGTGCCTGTTCTCCCAAGGAAGAAGGCATGGTTGGTGATTCTTCTTCGGGCCGAGATTTCATACGAGGCTTTTACCGAGAGTAAGTTATCTCCCAGGTTTTGCTACTTATATTCCTTTTGGACTTACACTGATGTGTTTTCCTTTTGCAGAGATGGGTGATCAATCTGCGGAATTCTACAAGTCCCTTTTTCTCGTTCAGGCCGATAAGGGGGAGCAGACGCGGGAAGAAGGCATCTGCGAAGAGGAAGAAGACTACTGGGGGTCCGTCCAAGGTGAAGAAGGCCAAAGCGGACATCCTTCCCCTCTCCGCTGGAGACGTTGTCGAAGTGCAGGATCAGTCGCCTGCCCAATCTCCTGCCCACGCCGACCCACCTTCAGATTCTGCCAATCTCGAGACAGCTTTGAGTTTGGATGCTGCAACTGAGACTTCGGTCGAAGGTACTTCGGCTCAAGAGCTCGAGGAGAGTAAAAGAAGGAAGGGCAAAAACATTCCCGGCGAAGTCCGTGAAGTGGACGAGGCCGAGGATGCCCTAACCGAGGTTCCACCATGTTCATTCCTTAGCTGTTTCTTTATGAATCTCGGTGTTTTTGGTATCTACGACCTTATAGACGAATGGCTAAGGGATGACGTACTAATGGAACTTCAGCTTGGCCTTGTAGATAAGGTGACACCAGCTCCTTGGGTGGAGGCTCATGCCCAGAAGAGGGCCTTTCGGGATAGCCATATCCCGAAGGACAAGGTACCTAGGGAGCACTTCTGGTCTTTCATAGAGGACATGAATTTGTTCTCCGAGGACAGCCAGTTAATGGCTCCCCAGATGGCGAAGAGTGTCCTGACGAACGCCACCTTTCATCGCCGAATGCCCGAATGAGGAGATCCTCGCTGCGAGGATGAGCGAACACGCCGCCCAGGTAGATTTCTTCCTTCCTTCTTTGGGGACTTAGAAAAATTTTCTTCTAAGTTTTCATTGCCTTTTGACCCTTACTCGGGGTTTTCTTTTCTGCAGTTCCTAGCGTACAGTGGATATTTCCGAGCTTGGGCGGCAAAGCAGATTGAGGCTCGTTCTCGGTCTAAGAATTCTCTGAGGAGGGCGAATAAATTTTGCGCCAAATACGTCCTTAAGTACGTTGAACTGAATAAAATCGCCAAGGAGGACATGGAGAATCTTTGGGCCGAGCTTCGGGAGAGCAAGAAAGAGCTTCTTCTTGACTTTTCGACTAAGGTTGAGGACCTCGGCACAAAGTACGCCGTTCTCTCTTCGGAGAATGAGGCCCTTCGGAAGCAAAAGGCAGATGATGCTGAAAACCTTACGAAGGCGCTCGCTTTGAACGCCGATCTCCAAGCCAAGGTCGATTTGTTGAAGAATGAGGCCAAGAAGAAGCTCGAGAAGGAGGATGCTGAGCTTACTACCGAACTAACGACTCTGAGTGCCGAGAAGGACCAGTCCGACCAGATGACGAAAGTGTCTTTCCAAGATGGTTTTTGTCTGGCTCGTCATTAAGTCCTTTCTTCGCACCTCGAGCTCGACCTCTCCTTCCTGGCTGCTTTGGATTTTCCCAAAGAGCCTAGGTGGACGTGGTCAAAGTTGGAGTATCTCAACCTCCCGCCTGTTGCACTTGCACCTTCGGATGCTCCTACTCAAGAGAAAGATGCCAACGCCGAGGAGGTAGCGAACGCCTAGGCTCAGCAGTAGGCTTTTTTCTTCTTTCTTTTTATTGTAATTTGCTCTCTTGTACCACTGCCTCCGAGTTATGAATGAAAACTTTTTTCAAAGGTTTGGCTAAGTTTCCACTCTTTCCTTTGATCACCGTCTTTCGGGAGCTTGTATGATTTTATGTGTGCGTCTTCGGCAAACATCGACGTTTGAAATCGTGCTTTCAGGAGGCTTTGTATTGTTCCTCTTTTAGTGAAATTTTTCCAATATGTGAACCATTTTCTCTTTTCCGAACGTATTCCGCCGAGCCTTAGGCTTCGCTAGGAACCTTTTCTAGCAACGTGATCATATTCGGTTTATAAACCATATTCGGTTGACACGTATACTTTTTGTTTACTGGCGATTTTGGGAGGAGTAATCACAAGCTTTTCTTCAGAAAAAATGTCTAAGTGTAGAATTTTTTCAAAGAATCTGAATGCCAAGTGTTTCTCAACTCTACTCCTTCGGCGTCGCCTAATTTATAGACCCCTGGGTGGATTTCATCGAGGACCAGATAAGGTCCGTCCCAGTTTGCCCGAAGTACCCCATCTGATGGCCTTCGCAGCTCAAATTTGGCCTTTCGAAGGATGAGGTCCCCTTTCTTGATTCTTTTTTTCTTCACATGCAAGTTAGTAACATCAGCTACTCTTTGTTGAAAAGCCTTCCTCCTGAGTTCGGCCATTTCCTGGTGTTCTTCGGCGAGGTCTAATTTTGTCTTCAAGCCAAGGTTGTTTCCTTCTTCGTCGAACACTTGTATTCTTACTGAAGACTGTATAACCTCAATGGGAATAATGGCTTCTGTACCGAACACGAGAGAGAAAGGAGTTTCTCCTATGGCCCTTTGGGGAGTTGTGCGATAGCTCCATAGTATACTTGGGAGTTCCCCTGGCCATTTCCATTTTTCCTCTTTTAGCCGTTTCTTCAGGCCATCTTTTATTGTCCTATTAGACACCTCGACTTGCCCATTACTTTAAAGAGGGGCTACTGGGGCAAAGTGTAGTTTTACGCTGAGGTTGGTCACGAATTCTCGGAACCCTTTGTCAGTAAACTGGGTACCATTGTCGCCCACTATTACCCTTGGTATGCCAAATCAACATATGATGTTCTTCTAGACGAACTTTTGGGTATCCTTCACATAGATCGATGCTAAAGGCTCTGCTTTGATCCACTTAGTGAAGTAGTCTACTGTAACTATACAATATTTCACTCCACCGGGGGCACTTGGGAGAGGTCCGATCAGGTCAATACCCCAACCGGCGAAGGGGCAAGGGTAATTTGCCAAAGTTATCTTTTCCAAGGGTAACCTCTGGATGTTGGCGTGTCTTTGGCAATTGTCACATTTTCGAACAAATTGCCTTGCATCCTTCCTTATAGTTGGCCAAAAGTAACCTTGGCGAAGTAGTACTCCGGCGAGGGCGTTTGTTCCTATGTAGGAACCACAGGCCCCCTCATGAACTTATTCGAGGATTGTTCTGACATCCTCTTCATTTATGCACCTTTGCAAAAGGCTTGCATACCCTTGTATGTATAGTTCCTCCCCGATGAGGAAGTATCTCCCAGAACGTTTTCGCACTTTTGCGGCCTTGGCAGGGTCTTCGGGGAGTGCCGAAGTTGCAAGGTATTTCTTGATGGAATCTTGCTATCCTTCTCCCGAGGTTGCCACACACATTATCTCTGTGCTAGGTTGACTCAGCACCTCGATGTGTTCTTTGGACTTGGCCAGAGTGTCAGCTTCAGCATTATCTCTTCGAGGCACATTTTCTATATGTACCGAGTCAAACTCTTTAATGAGTTTCTTGACGAGGTCATGATATTTTGCCAAGGTTGGATCCTTTGCAGCGTAATCTCCTTTCATTTGTCGGATTACTAGCTGTGAGTCATTGTGGGCCTTAAGGTTTTTTACACCAACTTTTCTGGCCAGTTTTAGTCCTGCTATGAGGGCCTCATATTTGGTGATATTATTGATGACATTGAAACCGAATTTGATGGCTTTGATGGCTTCCATACCTTCGGGCCCTGAAGAATCACTCCAGTGCCTTAGTGCTCAGCGCCTGAGGCACCATCGACAAAGAGTTTCCATTCTGGTTCAATCCTTATCAGGTATTCTGAGGTGATTTCAGCATTCTCGATTTCTGGAACTTCGGCGATGAAGTCTGCCAATGCTTGGGCTTTTATTGCCTTTCTTGGCTCGTAAGTGATGTCGTATTCCCCGAGCTCGATACACCATTTTGATAGTCTTCACGAATGCTCTGCCTTCTTCATTATGTCACGAAGAGGTAGGCTACTTTGGACAATGATGGTGTGTCCTTAAAAGTAGGAACGTAGCCTCCTACCTGCGAGGACTAAGGCATAAATGGCTTTTTGGAGCAATAGGTACCTGACCTCGGCGCCGTGCAGGGACTTGCTTACATAATATACCAGCCACTGCCTCCCACCTTCTTCTCTCACTGGGACTGAATTCACGGCTTTTTCAGTGACGGCAAGGTGGAGGATGAGAGGCTCTCCTTCCTGAGGTTGCCGAAGTGTTAGTAATCTGGTTAGGTAGCTTTTAAGCTCATCCCAAGCTTTCTGACATTCTTGGTTCCAAGGGTGCTCATTGGTTCCGGAGTTGCCTTCACTTTTGGTTGCCTTGGCAAACACTTTGAAGAATGGTCGACATTAGTCGCTGTACCTGGAAATGAATCTACTAAGTGAAGTGATTCTTCCGGCAAACCTCTGTATATCTTTAATGGTTGTGGGTGTTCAGAATCCTAGCAAGGCTTTGACTTTTTCGGGGTTGGCGTCTATTCCCCTTTCTGACACCATGAACCCGAGGAACTTTTCTGCGCTTACTCTAAACATGCACTTTTCGGGGTTAAGGCGAATGCCAAACTCCCGAAGTCGTTGGAAGGTTTCGTCTAAGTCCAAGATATGATTACTAGGCATTCTGCTCTTAACTATCATATCATCGACATATGCTTCCATGTTCCTCCCGATCTGGGAGTCGAACACTTTATTCATCAACCTCTGATAGGTAGCCCCTGCGTTCTTAAGGCCGAAGGGCATTTTGACGTAGCAGTAGGTACCAACTTCGGTGATGAAGGCGGTTTTTTCTTCATCTTCAGGGTTCATCCGAATTTGATAATACCCGCTGAAGGCATCGAGGAAACTGAGGAGACCGTATTCGGTGGTTGAATCCACCAATTGGTCTATGGTTGGCAAAGGGTAAGAGTCCTTTGGACAGACATTATTTAGGTTCCGAAAATCGATGCACATTTGGAGCTTTTCACTCCCTTCTTTTGTGGCGATAACCACGTTGTTGAGTCATTCGGGGTATTTAACTTCTCTTATTACCCCTGCCTCCATCAGGCACTTAACTTCCGTTTTAACGAAGGAGTTCTTATAAGCTGACAGGTTTCATTTCTTCTGCCGAACCGGTCTTGCGTCAAGGCGTACTTTGAGACTATGGTGAATTATGCTGAGGTCAACCCCATGCATGTCTTTCGGAGAGTAGGCGAATAGATCTTTGTTCATTAGTAGGAAAAATACAAGCCTATCTTTGTCATCCTTGGCCAATTTTTTTCCCACTCGGGTGTTCCGGCCGGGGACCAGCTGATGCGAACCCCGATGGTATAAAGACCATGAAACGCGCCCAAGATGAGATTCAAGCTCCACAAGACATCAAAAAGACTGGGTTTAAAACCCCCACCCCTAATCAACCTGTGATTAGAAACGAGAAGTATAGAACTCCAAGAACACAAGCACACTTGTGCACCAAGGCAGTCCGCCAAGAACCAAAGAGAAAACCTCTCCAAAGAGCAATATTATTTCGGCATTAATCTGTGTGTTTACATCCAGAATATGTGCCTTTATATAGGCCTAAACTAGGGTAAAAATCTGGGCAAAATTCGCAGCCCAAGTCACCTAGGAAACCTAGTTACAAAGGACTCAAGAAAACCCAGTCCAATTAGGACTCCTAAACCCTTTCTAACTTGTTTTGTGTATGCAGCGTATGCCACCTGTCCTAAGCGACCTGAATTAATTTCATAGCCTAAATAACATCCTAAATAATTTACCTAAATAGGAATTGAACAAAAATAAAATTCAAATACAAGATTAAACCTGAAAACTCCCAAATAGCCTTTTCGGGTGCATTTTTGGGCACTTTAGGGCTTTCACTTGTATCTTTAGCTCCCAGCTTGAATCTTTGAGTTCCAATGACATGAATCTTCCTCTTAGATGTGGTAAAAGAGGTCTGGAAAGTTAGAGCTCAAAATCCAGCTTATGGGCACAAAATGCATCAAGAACACTTAAGGTGGCTCAAATGGTGCACTTTGAGTGATGTCCTAGGTGTCCTTATTTTGTGACTTGTCTAAACACCCCAAAACTGAGTTCCAAGCATATCCATCATCTCCATATGGTGTCTTGAAAGTTTCATCAGCTCCTTGTGAAGTTTCATGTCCATTCTCCATGAAGAAACTTGAAACAAAGGCTTGTAGTGCACTTGAGAGCTCCTTAGCTTTCTTCCTTGTCATAGGTCCACTAGAAACCTTCAATGGGTCCTTGCCTTCTCCATGTGTGCCTTCCTTGATCATATCAACTCCCCCCTCCTTAGAAGGATTCATCCATGAATCTGCATGTTCAAACAAAGATAAATCAGAAACATTAAAAGTAGCACTCACATTGTACTCACCCGGCAAGTCTAGCATGTATGCATTGTCATTGATCTTCTTAATGACTTGGAATGGACCATCTCCTCTTGGATGAAGCTTAGTCCTTCTTGCAGCTAGAAATCTTTCTTTTCTCATGTGTAACCAAACCCAATCTCCAGGCTCAAACACAACTCTCCTTCGGCCTTGATTGGCTTTCTTAGCAACTTGTTGATTTTTGAGTTCAATTTGTTGCTTAACCTTCTCATGCAACCTCTTGATGCTCTCGGCCTTCTTACTACCATCCAAACTAGATACCTCATGAGTAGGTAATGGCAAAAGATCCAATGGAGTTAAAGGATTAAAACCATAAACAATCTCAAAAGGTGACAAATTAGTAGTAGTATGCATGGACCTATTATAAGCAAACTCTACATGAGGCAAACAATCTTCCCAAGCTTTCAAATTTTTACCAATGATAGCTCTAAGCATGGAACCTAAAGTCCTATTAGTTACCTCAGTTTGCCCATCAGTTTGTGGGTGACAAGATGTGGAAAACAAAAGCTTAGTTCCTAACTTACCCCACAAAGTCCTCCAAAAGTGGCTTAGAAACTTAGTGTCTCTATCCGAAACTATTGTTCTTGGAACACCATGAAGTCTAACAATTTATTTGAAAAACAATTCAGCCACATGAATAGCATCATCAATCTTATTGCATGGAATAAAATGAGCCATCTTAGAAAACCTATCAACTACAACAAAGATTGAGTCACGGTTTCCCTTAGTCCTACGCAATCCAACAATGAAGTCCATAGAAATATCTACCCATGGATGACTAGGTGTAGGAAGTGGTGTGTATAACCCATGTGAAGTGTGAGTGGATTTTGCTTTCCTACATGCAATGCATTGCTCACATACCTTCTTCACATCCTTTACCATTTTCGGCCAATGGTAATGTTCCTTCAAAGTATGCAAAGTCTTGGCTTGTCCAAAGTGACCCATAAGTCCTCCACAATGAGCTTCCTTTGTGAGCAATTCCCTCAAAGATGTCTTTGGTATGCACAACCTGTTTTCTTTGAAAAGAAAGCCGTTAACTTGGTAGAACTTCTCAAAAGCAAACTTAGAACACTTAGAATAAATCTCACCGAAATCATCATCATTAGCATACAAATCCTTCAAGTGTTCAAAACCCAAAACTTTTGCATCTAAAGCCGAAAGTAAAGCATACCTTCTTGAAAGTGCATCCGCCACTATATTATCCTTACCTTGCTTGTATTTGATAACATATGGGAATGACTCAATGAATTCTACCCATTTAGCATGCCTTCTATTCAACTTACCTTGCCCACTAAGAAACTTAAGGGCTTGGTGATCAGTGTGAATCACAAACTCTCTTGGCCACAAATAATGTTGCCAAGTCTCCAAAGCTCTTACCAAAGCATAGAGCTCCTTGTCATATGTGGGATAGTTCAAGCTAGCACCATTCAACTTCTCACTAAAGTATGCAATGGGGCGGCCTCCTTGCATCAATACAGCTCCAATGCCTATACCTGAAGCATCACACTCAACTTCAAAAGTATTAGCAAAGTTAGGCAAAGCTAAAAGTGGTGCATGGCATAACTTTTCTTTTAACAACCCGAAAGCATCTTCTTGAGCTTTTCCCCACTTAAATCCCACATTCTTCTTTATAACTTCAGTTAGAGGTGCAGCAATGGTAGAAAAATTCCTAACAAACCTCCTATAGAAGCTAGCTAACCCATGGAATGATCTCACCTCAGTAATGGATGTTGGCGTCGGCCATTCTTGTATGGCTCTCACCTTCTCTTGATCTACCTCAATTCCATGTGAACTCACAACAAATCCAAGGAAAACAACTTTGTCAACACAAAAAGAGCACTTCTTCAAGTTAGCATACAACTTTTGTCCTCTTAAAGTGCTTAGTACTTGTGTGAGGTGTCCAACATGCTCTTCTAAGTTCTTGCTATATACTAAGATATCATCAAAGTACACAACAACAAACTTACCAATGAAGTCACGCAAGACATGATTCATAAGTCTCATGAAAGTACTAGGAGCATTAGTTAATCCAAAAGGCATAACTAACCATTCATAAAGTCCAAACTTTGTTTTGAAAGCAGTTTTCCATTCATCCCCTTCCCTCATTCTAATTTGATGGTACCCACTTTTTAAATCAATCTTTGAAAACAAAGTAGAACCATGCAACTCATCAAGCATATCATCAAGTCTAGGAATAGGATGTCTATACTTTACAGTGATCTTGTTGACAGGCCTACAATCCATGCACATGCGCCATGAACCATCCTCCTTTGGCACCAAAAGTACAGGTACGGCACAAGGACTCAAACTTTCCCTCACAAGGCCTTTGTCCAACAACTCCTTTACTTGCTACTCAATCTCCTTAGTCTCCTCGGGATTGGTTCTATAAGCTGGCCGATTTGGAATTGGTGCTCCCGGGACTAGGTATATTTGATGCTCAATGCCTCTAATTGGAGGCAAACCTCTCAGATCTTCAGGGAAAACATCTTCAAAGTCCTGCAACAAAGACACAGCAACACTAGGAAGATGTGTTAGATATTGACAACAAGTAAAGATTCTTTGTAAATTAAAAGAAGCACTGGTCTTTGTGCTTGAATGGCTTTCCTCACATCACTCATTTTAGCAATATAGCACTCATTTTTTCCACTCAACTTCCTTTCATTCTTTTCTGTTGGGAACTCTCCACTCTTCTTCCCCTCATGGTCACTCATCTCACTTGATCTCTCATTTTGTCTCTCGGCTTTCCCCTCTTCACTCTTGCCCTCAACTTTCCCCTCATCTATTTTTCTCTCAACCTTACTTTGAAGTTTCCTTTGATCCTCCAAAACTTGTTGTGGTGAAAGTAGACTAAGTGTGACTGGCCTTCCTTCATGGACAAATGAGTACAAGTTTTTCTCTCCATTATGTGTGACTTTCTTATCAAATTGCCACGGCCTTCCAAGCAAAATGTGGCAAGCATGCATAGGAACAACATCACAAAGAATTTTATCATGGTAAGTACCAATTTTGAATTTAACTGAAACTTGCTTTACCACTTTTACCTCCCCGGCATCATTCAACCATTGAAGCCTATATGGTTGTGGGTGCTTTTGAGTTGGAAGCTTCAACTTCTCAACCATGGTTGAACTTGCTACATTGGTGCAACTTCCTCCATCAACAATGAGGCTGCACACTTGATCTTTGATTCGGCATCTAGTGCGGAATATGCACTCCCTTTGATTGGCCTCCTCCTTGGCTTGTACACTTAGAGCTCTCCTAGCAACAAAAGCAAAGTCACCTTCCTCGGGCTCAAGTGTGTTTTGCTCATCATCCTCCAAAGGTGGTGTATCCTCCATGGCATCCTCCTCCTCGGATGTGATCTCACCATCATCTTTGAGAATCATCACCTTTTTGTTAGGACAATCTCTCATGTAGTGCCCCTTGCCTCTACACTTGAAGCATTCAATCTCCCTTGACTTGGGCACATCTTTGGGTGGCACCTTGGGTTTGTCTTGTTGAGGCCGAGACATGCCTCCCTTGGTAGCCTCCATTCTTGGCTTTGGTGCCTCCTTACTCCATGTTCCCCTCCATGTGGAACCTCCTCCTTAAGCCATCTTGGATGCCTTAGACCTCTTGATGATTCTTTCGGCCTTGGTGGCATGGTGAAGCAAATCCTCCATGTTGACATATGGCACCATCTCCACTTTGTTGGCAATCTCATGGTTAAGGCCATTGATGAATCTAGCAATGGTAGCCTCCTCATCTTCAATGATATTGGCTCGGCTTAGTGTCATCTCCAAGTCCTTATGATAGTCCTCCACACTCCTTTGGCCTTGCACAAGCCTTTGAAGTTTGAGGTGTTGATCTCTCTAGTAGTAACTTGGAACAAATCTCTTTCTCATCATGGCTTTAAAAGCTCTCCATGTATTGATGGGTTCCTCCTCATTCCTCCTCCTAGAAGTGACAACCTAGTTCCACCATACAAGAGCATAATCAGTGAATTCAATAGTAGCCACTTTAACTTTCTTTTCCTCAGAATAGTGATGGCACCCAAACACCATCTCAATCTTTTGCTACCACTCCCAATATGCATCTGGATCACTCTTCCCTTGGAAATGTGGAATGGTAAGTTTGATGGAGCTTAGACTGTTGTCCTCCCTTGGCTCCCCCCTCCTTGGAAGCCCATGGTCATGCCAATGCCCTTCTTCCTCCTCGGGCTCTTCTCTCCTTGGACCTCTCCTTGGTTGCAAGATGGGATTTGGTCTCCTTGGCAACCTCAAGTCAATGTCCTCAATCCTCCCAACAAGTCTATTGAGAGTTTCTTGAAGCTCTCTCATGGTTGGCTCATCATTGTTCCTTACTTCCATCCTCCTATCCTCTTGGCCCTCCATACTCCTGAAAATTCAAAGATCCTGACAAGCACTCACCTCATGTGTTTCACTCAAAAGATTAACACTCAAACACTCAATTTGTTAGTGAGATATTGCTATTCAAAGAGTTCTCAAAAGTTCTAAAAAAAGTATCCTCAAAGCACACAAGAAAACTTGAATTTTTGAAGAACTATTTTGACTCCAAAAGTGGTGGGCTAAACAAGCTTTAAAAGACTCTAAGAAGCTCTTGCAATTGATGATCACAAGAACCACAAAGAAAGCTTTTTGGCTCAAAAACAATGGGATAGGTTTTGGGGCACAAAACTTTCAACACTTTGAGAAAACTTCTTTTTGCAAGCTCTTTTGTTCTTTCTCTTTCTTTTCTTTGTTCTTTCTTTTTGTTTTCTTTTCCTTCTTTTTTTTTATTTTTTTATTTTTTGCTTGCTGTTTTGATGCTAAAACAACTTTCTCCTTAAAGTTCCTTGCTGCCAAAGACAAAAAGTCAGTTTTCTATTCGGCCAAAACAAGAAACTATTAAAACTTGCACAATTTGAAACAACTTTTTTGATACCGAAACTTCCTCAACTTGGATCCTTCTTTTTTTGGTGTTTTCTTGACTCTAGGATGCTGGAAACAATGAAAACAAGAGAGATTAATATGGCTGGACACGAAACAGAAAGATAAGAAATAATCAGGAACAAACAATTTGAAACCGAGAACACTAGACAACACGGATTGACTTCTTTTTGTTGTTTTTGTGATTTTCGGACTTGAACAAGGATGGAATAAAAAGGACAGACCTGAAACAAGAAGAAAAAGGATTAAAACAGAGAATTAAGACATGAAATTACTGGAAAAAATTGAAAGAAAACCGAAGATAAACAAGAACACAAAGATATGTCCTTCAATGGAACTTGTGGCTCTGATACCAACTGATGCGAACCCCTATGGTATAATGACCATGAAATGCGCCCAAGATGTGATTCAAGCTCCACAAGACATCAAAAAGACTAGGTTTGAAACCCCCACCCCTAATCAACCTGTGATTAGAAATGAGAAGTATAGAACTCCAAGAACACAAGCACACTTGTGCACCAAGGCAGTCCACAAAGAACCAAAGAGAAAACCTCTCCAAAGAGCAATATTATTTCGGCAATAATCTGTGTGTTTACATCCAGAATATGTGCCTTTATATAGGCCTAAACTAGGGTAAAAATCTGGGCAAAATTCGCAGCCCAAGTCACCTAGGAAACCTAGTTACAAAGGACTCAAGAAAACCTAGTCCAATTAGGACTCCTAAACCCTTTCTAACTTGTTTTGTGTATGCAGCGCATGCCACCTATCCTAAGCGACCTGAATTAATTTCATAGCCTAAATAACATCCTAAATAATGTATCTAAACAGTAATTGAACAAAAATAAAATGCAAATACAAGATTAAACCCGAAAACCCCCAAATAGCCTTTTTCGGGTGCATTTTTGGGCACTTTAGGGCTTTCACTTGTATCTTCAGCTCCCAGCTTGAATCTTTGAGTTCCAATGACATGAATCTTCCTCTTAGATGTGCAAAAATAGGTCTAGAAAGTTAGAGCTCAAAATCCAGCTTATGGGCACAAAATGCATCAAGAACACTTAAGGTGGCTCAAATGGTGCACTTTGAGTGATGTCCTTGGTGTCCTTATTTTGTGACTTGTCTAACCACTCCAGAAATGAGTACCAAGAATATCCATCATCTCCATATGGTGTCTTGAAAGTTCCAGCAGCTCCTTGTGAAGTTTCATGTCCATTCTCCATGAAGAAACTTGAAACAAAAGCTTGTAGTGCACTTGAGAGCTCCTTAGCTTTCTTCCTTGTCATAGGTCCACTAGAAACC